>QLPG01007563.1:0-19237 GCA_003314385.1 Gomphus sp. MG54 | reverse complement strand
TTCGGAAACGGGGGTGGGTGATTGTGGGGGTTGGTGTAGGTTTGTTGGAGGCATGGGGCGTAACAGCGGCAGCCAAAGCAAGCACAGTTCATATTGAGGCTAACTTTGTGACAGGGGTGAATGTGTCAAAATAGTCAACACCTGGTACCTAGGAGAAGCCTTGTGAAACAAGGTGGGCCTTGTAGCAGACAACATTGTCTGTAGTATCCTTTTTAGCATGAAAGACCCATTTTGAGCTAACAATGTTTGTATTTATTGGTGGATCGGTGAGTTCCCAAGTCCTAGCTTCCTTGAGTACAGCTAACTCTTGATGAATAGTGCTCTCCTATAGCTCCCAGTCTGGGTGGCATCTCACTTCTGCCAAAGATTGGCAGCTCTATAGCCTTGACCTTACTTGTTTCAGCCACTAGTAAGTATTCATCAGCATCTTCTGTTAACATCATCCAGTCAGCTAATCCCTCTCCTTGAAGGACTTCAGTGGTTTTCTAAATTACAGTGGGCAGTTGGATTCCTTTAGTAATAGCAGGGTCAGATAAACAGTGAGTGGAGGTGCCATGGCCTTCTATAATGTCCCAAATGCACTGACTTGGCTTGCATATTCATTTCACAGGTGTCTCAGTCTCAGAGTCAGTTGGATTGGTGTCAGGAACTGGGGGTGTAGAGGGGACAGTAGATTTTGGAGGTTGTAAGGGGTAAGTCAGTTTTTGTTTCAACTACCTGCCAATCCTCCCCCTTGACACAAGAGGTTGACAGGTTGAAGTAGACATTGCATTCCACAGTGACTGTCTGCTTGTCAGGCCAGTAAATTTGACAACCTTTGCTACAGTCATCAATGCCTAACCAATGCCCCTCAGTTATACATCTACCAAGCTTGTCTCTCTGCACCCTGAGCATCTTTTTTTTTTCCTTCAAAAAAAGCTATTTGGTACATCTGCGGTGATGAAAGAGGATGTTCTTAGTGTGATGGATTACTCTCATGCCAGGTGGGGCCAATGATCACACGATACATACCCACAACATGTTTCAGCTGAATTTGCAATACTCTCAGTACAGACCCACACTTTCTCTCCCCATTCATGCACATGCCATAAGTCAAGTTTCTTTTAAAGCACAGCTTCAAGGGGGTTTTTATCTTTGACTACCCTGGTGAGTGTCCTGTTCATTAGCCAGACTACATGACAAGCTGCTTCTCTCACAGAAATCTTAGAAGGCCACTCACATGTAAGAGGGCTTGTATGCACTCTACAATGGTCCAATTGCATCATTCAGCTACACTGTTGTGCTGAGGTGTATCATGTACAGTGAGTCTTTACACTGTACCTTTCAATTTGAGGTAAAGCTCAAAATCCTTCCCTAGGTATTCTCTACCTCAGTCTGAATGTAGGGTTTTGATACTCACGTTGAGTTGTGTGCTGCACCATGAAGTGTATTCTTTGTAGGCACCAAAAGCCTCATCTTTTGTATGCAGAAGGTACAGGTGAGCCAAGCATGTCATATCATCAGTGAATGTAATATAATAACACTTTCCAGCCTCCACAGGTTGCTATGTACTTCATTGCCAAAATTGGAGGCACAATTGCCTTCTCTGATCTTGAGAACAGACTTACAAGTCACTTTTGCATACAGTACATGTTTCAGCCAAAAGGATATGAGGCTCCTGGGAAGGAGCACCACATCTGTCACCTCAACTGGGAAATCTATGGACTAAAGCAGTTTGGAAGGGAATGGTATGATATGCTTGGTGGAATCATATACCATTTTTGATTCATGTGGTGTGAATTCAAGTGTACCGTATTCTATAGGTATGCTGGCAAGGATGCCTTTATCATAGCCATTGATATCAATGACCTTACAATGGCTAGTAATACCAAAGATGTGATTCTAAAGTTCAAGGATAATTTAAGAATGGTGCCCAAGATCAAAGACATGGGAGACTTACATTGGTTGCTGGGAATTGAGGTACAATGGGATCGCACCTTACACACCATCACCTTCTCTCAGTGTGCATACATCAAAAAATACTACAGAGATTCAACTTACAAGATGCAAACCCATTAAGCACACCACTTGACCCCCACCATCGACTCTTGCTATCATAATCCCCCTCCCTGCTTGCCAATTTGAGGAGATGTGTAACATACCCTACTGGGAGGCCATTAGCTCCCTCATGTATGTTGGGTTGGGCACCTGCCTGGACATCTCCTTCACAATGTCCTTCCTGGCACAATTCATACAGAACCTAGGAAGGCCACACTGGGAGGTGGTCAAATGCAATGTTTGTTACCTAAAGGGGACAAAAGATGTTAGCCTTACCATTGGTGGATTGCAAGGTGGCCTCAAGGCTTACTCTGATGCAGATTGGGCCTCCCAGGAACACCACCACTCAATATCCAGATATATCTTCACAATAGATGGTGGTGCAGTATCTTGGAGCTTGAAGAAGCAACCTATTGTCACATTGTCAACAACAGAAGCTGAGTACATTGCAGTGACTCAATCTGCAAAAAGCATTGTGGATATGCATATCCCTTGCTGAGATTGCACAACCACTCAGGAAACCCCTTACCATCCACCTTGATATCATATCATTGATCTCTATCATAATCCCTGCACAAAACCTATAGATATCCATTACCATTTCATATGTCATGCTGTCCAAAGGGGACTGATATACATCAATTATGTCCCCACAGACATCATGGACGCTGACATGTTCACAAAGGCCCTCCTATGTCATAAAGTTGTGAGTCTGAATGGGCTGATTAGACTGTGTTCTGCTTGAGGGGGAGTGTTTGGAGAGATATGAGTAAGCAGTGAACATGGCAGGACCAGGTATCTGAAGGCACTGATAGATGGTTGACCGAGGTTGTACATATATAACCTAGACACATAGTTACAGGCACCTCGGTGAACTTCGTATTCACTGAGGTGCGTATTCTTCTCTCTACATAGACAGACTAAGCTTACCCTTTTGTAGCTTGTCTGTATTTAGGTAGACTAATAATATCTACTCAGTGAACTTCCCATTCACTGAGCCTGTCTGTATTTAGCTACTGTGTATCATTCCTACATAGATAGAGGTAGAAAGTACAAAGAAACGCCATGGTACCATGTAAGTGTTTTTATTTGCCTCTTCTATGTATAGGACCAAGTAGAATCTATTTTTTTTGTAGTCAACAATTGTAGAGAATTAGGCGACGTCACCGTGACAAGATGTCACGTAGATGAAAAGTTGGCAATGAGCCGCATGGTAACTTCCTCCTTACTTCTCGAGAGAATTGACTAAATGGGTTGGGCCTATAGACTCTCTTCGAGCGGCTTTCCCGCTATTCTAGAATGAGCACACCTAGAGGCCGCGAGATTGTCCTCGAAATTTTAAGGTCGACCTACCCGACACCAGTTCATTCTAAGTTGATTTATGAACGCATACGGAAAGAATACACGAACGAGATATTACCAGAACCTGTTACTATACCACCACTTACTTCGCCTCGTGAAGTTGACCCTGCCCTCAACTCACGTAAAAAGGTGAAACCACGGTTAGAGCCTCCCCCGCCGCCCTATCCGGAACATCCTATTCGGTCACTCAAGTGAGTATCACCGTCATTTTATCTTAACTTCGGTTGAAGTGCCTAGGTACATGAAATCGATCATTCTGGAAGAACTGGCTCAACGTAACCAAGTTATGAAAGTGCATAACATGCGAGAACCAACTCCTGAGGAGTTGCAGCAGAAGAAAACACGAGCGAAAGGGAAGAAGAAAAAATCCGAGGGTCAAACCGTTTTAATCAATGTTAAGGGAATGATCGACGAATGGGGGTGGGTTTTGAAGACGGACAAGGAATTAGAACATGACCGACAGGAACGATTGAGAATACAGAAAGCAGTGGATGGACAGAAGACTCAAGATCCGAAGGAGGTCAAGGAGAAGAAACGTAAGGAGTTCGAGGAAGAATGGGCTCATTTGAATGTACGGCGACGAAGAGCAAGGGTTGGGAAGCTGGAAAGAGAGGAAGAGTGGGCACGCCTTCTGGAGAGTGGACGGCAACAGGGCCTGGCAGCCGCAGAACAAAACAATGTTTAGACATAACAGGTGAGACAATTCTGTCTGTTTATAAACCTCTCAACAGGTAGCTTTCAGAATTGTATAATAGTCATCAATGTATGGACGTGCACTGATGTGTGCCCAATCATACTTCGGTCATATTGGCTTGTTGCTCTGCTAGTTTCAGCCATTGGGGCTTTGATTCATCAGCAAGTCGCTCAATCCTTGTGAGCTCCGCTTGTACACGTTGCTGCATCTCTTCCCCTTTCCCTGCTTGCATCCCAGATGAACTTAGGGTAACTGCCATCCAGGTTTTCTTACCAGTTATTCCTTTTATCTGAAAAACAATAGGAATGATCAGTGCATAGATCACAACCGCGCAATGGCGATGCACTATTCATTCGAGAATGCATGGACAAATATTCACCATAGTCCGGGCGGCCGAGGTCTGCATTCGCATGTACCAATATTTCGTATTTTCTGCTTGCTCCTCTGGCGACAGGCGGCGGATCCGGACATCGTCCCAGTTTATTACATCCTTAGGCAGTACCGTAGCAGATGCGATCTGAAGCTCATTGGATAGCAATTGTCGGTCCAGCCACTTGTCCACGCGCTGGTCCATGTGCGGAATGGAGACCATTTTTTCCAAGTGGATCATCATCTGTTTGGAACGAGGAGGATTGAAACCACCATATAACTGCAGGCACATATCCCCCTCTACAGACAACAAGCTTTAATAAAGAGAATATCTAGAGATAAAGAGAGATAAATCGATACCTGTGTAAACGGCGTCTCTTCCTTCCCAACCTTTATTGAGACTGAGCATCAACAAATTTCGGGGCGAAATTTTCCAAGGCCCAGAATCAACATGAGGAATAGTTATAGTGTTCTGGAGATAATTCTCGATGTAGAGAAGTCCCTAGGGAACAACGATCAGTGGACAAGGCTGGCCTTTTCAAAAAAATAGATTCACATTTGGCCTGTGAGCGTCTAAGATCGCACTGAATATGCGTGGTTTATCATCGAAAGGCGCATCAAATCCTTCCCATTGCATAAGGTAAATAGGGAACAGGACAGGATAAGCTGGTCCGATCTGGGAAGTGTAAATAGACATTTTTGTGATTTAAGAGCATAGAAACAGAAGACCGAGGAATCAGCAACGAAAATTAAGGGAGATCAGCACAGTAGAGCTTTCACTGACAAGCGGGAAGCAGATGCTTTCTGGTTCAACTTTGAGGGTGCTGTCGATTTTTGACTGCTCAAATGACAATGATCGAGCAGCTTTTGGCAGCGTGAACGGCGACCGGGTGTATGGCAGACATGTTATCCGCTGCTTTGAATTAGGGAGTATTCCGAATGCCTCATCCATTGGAGAGTGTAGTGATTGTGTCTTGAACGGAAACTTAGGCATTGCGAGCGGGAAGTAGTCAAAACCTTTTTACAGCTCGAGCTTTACGACTCATACAGACATTTGGAAAAGAAGTCACAAACCCGGAAAGTAGCTTTATGCTGATTAGGACCAGAGACATGAGGGGATGGCGACCAGACATACGTAGATAAGCTCTGTGCCATAACCTGCGTCTGGGCAATTACTTGACAATAAGGGGTGTGTCTACTGGTGCGATCAAACAAGCATCACCTGGGCGGTGGATTTTTCAGTATGATCAGAGATCTTCGCAGTCACTTCGGCGTCGACAAGCCAAGTCGGGAGGTAAACAGCCTCAATCTTCCGCGGCTGAGGAGGATCATATCTTTTTCGAAGAAATCTGCTTAAAAAGGCCTGTATTACTGCAGTGTAGTTGTGTGCATGAAAGCAGGCAAAGGGCGCAGATTGATAAATTGCTTCTTCTGGAGATATTGCAAAAGGAACCGCTGAGATATATTAAAGTCGGGTTACAAACGGTCACTACTGATCGTGCTCACCAGAAACTTTTGGGTCATAGTCGAGGGATTTGGCAGAGCCGTAGTAACGTCTATGACTATGCACCCAAGTTGCGAGTCTCTTCGCACTTGGCTTCGGAGGCATGGTCCTACGTGGGAAACGAGCTTCGGTATCTGAACTTGCGAACCTCCTAGGACTGTTCCTCGGAAATTGGCCAGCCAACCATATCACAGTATACACCCCGACGCCAGAAGTGTGGGATTTGTATCTCGGTTTTGTATCTCGGATAATCCATCAAACTTGACAGGGTGTTGTGCTTTTAGTTCTTATCAGATTCAATCCTATTTTCGTGGTTGGACCAGCCACATGCATGCCGAGTCCTTGCGTGTCCCCGATGCTCAGTGATTACACTACGTAATAAGCAGTCAACATATCCTGAACCCATGAGGACCAATCATGGGTCCGGGATAGTTTCATTGGTGGGGACACGCGTCCGCGCCGCTACGGCTGCTGAGATCTATAAAGAAGCCAGACGAAAAGAGTGAGGTTTGGCAAGTGGAAGCTTTTTTCCTTTCTTCTGTTATGAGCGTCCTTTGTGAACGTTGTGTCCAAGGCAACGCTCTTGCAGGAACCCCCTCCGGCTCACTTGAGCTTGACGGCACTGCGTACTTTCATCCTGCTCCCACCCCCGGTTCGAAAAATGCGGTCGTTCTTCTCACAGATATCTTCGGTCTGAAGCTTGTCAACCCCAAGCTGATAGCTGACGAATATAGCGAGAGACTGAACTGCGACGTTTGGGTTCCAGACTATTTCAATGGTGGGTTTGCGCTTGCTCAGCGAGTTGCAGATTTGTACTTACCGACGAGCAGGAAAACCTCCCCTTGACGAGTCACGCATGGCCCCTCTCCTCCATGACGTCCCTGGTACTCCATCCAGCTTTCTGCAAAAGCTTAAGTTTATCTGGACCGTCATCCAATGCCTTCCAGCTCTGTTCCAGAGTAGGGTGAGTGGATATCCGCAACTTGAGATATATGTGGTCTCTTACCAGATGCTATCTTAAAGGCCAGTGTTGTAGACGCAAGGACAACTTCCGTACGTCGCACAGTACTACATATGGTCCCATCCGCCCACTTTTTTCCCTTTAGATCGTGAAACGTATCAAGGAGGAAAAACAATATGAGAAGATCGGCGTGGTTGGGTACGTAGGTGGCATTCGGTCAGATTTCTCCATCCATGTTTTTGTTTACCCTGCATATCAGCTTCTGTTTCGGTGGAGCTCAAATCGTCCGGCTTTCTGAGCCCTCTAAAGGCCTATTTGATAGCGCCGTTGTCGCTCATCCCGGACCTACTACCAAGGCCGAAATTGAGGCAATGAGCGTACGTGCACTGTTTCGTCACCCTTCCATGATCAACTAACATCTGGTATTCCAGCTTCCCACGTCCTTTATATGTGCAGAAGGTCCGTCGCGGGGTCGTGTTCTCTTCCATTTCAGGATCTCATAGTTTGCAGAGGACCGAACTTTTGGACCAGAACGTAGAATCGAAGCCGAAGCCATTTTCAGGCGCAAGCATGAAGCCAGTAAACTTGACTACGAGTTCCGAGATTATAAAGGTGAATGCATTTTCAACTTTGGAAGAGTACCGTTTTGATTTAAGTTTGTAGGCACTGTGCATGGCTTTGCAGCTAGGCCAAACCTCGGCCGGCCAGAGATCAAAAAGGCCTTCGAGGAATCTTTTGAACAGACCATCGCATGGTTTCAGAAAACTTTAGTTTAAGAGGGAGATTACTCTGATGTATGATATTGTAATTGTGATAATAACTAATACTAATTTGGGAGTGCCACCCTTGCAAGCATATGTTGGTACATATTTCAAAACCAAAACTTTGAAATGAGGCCTACACAATGGTTACAAACAACAAACGCAAACGAAACAAAGCAGAATAGACATGCAATTCGATGGATACACAGAACTTCATTGTGCGGTCGTTTCCTTAATATATATGCGTTAGTGATACGGAATACCCCGACAGCCTCATCTACTTACCGACTCGATAAATGTGCTTGCCTCTGTTCTTGTGATACTCCGTATGGAGCTCACCTTCTGATTATTGAAAAGCACACCATAGAACTGGTCGGCCGTGACCAGCATTTCAGGTCGAAACGTAGTTGTGATGAATTGGGCAGTAGCCGAAAGTTCGTGGATCATAGCTGTCACAGTATTAGTGCGTGCCGGGACTCGAGCTATCAGATGCACTTGCCAGCAACGGCCGTACGGTATTGCGCATCAAGATTCGCATCGATCTAGAAACAAACATTGAGAGAAGACCGATGAAAACAGTTTAGTGAAGGCTATGTACCTCATCAAACAAGTAGAATGGGGCAGGATCACACTTCTGAATAGCGAAGACTGCATGCAAACTTTGAGGAAATTTCCTCTACCTGGAACGTAAATTGCATACCTGTAGCAAGGGCAACTAAGGACTTCTGCCCGCCAGAAAGCTGTTGTATTCGAAGGCCCTCATCTACTTTAGAGTTGAAGGAAACCTATCTCTTACTCAGAAAGAAATTATAGAAGGGGGGTAAGCCTCTCACTTTGATTGAAACACCAGTGTAGTTGTCTATTGAACTCTGTTGAGTATCTTCGGCTTCATCAGCTTCTTCCTCATCCTAAATTAACGTCGTCAGATTGGCACACAGAATACAAAGTAAAACTATACCTGATCTATTTTTCTCTGAATTATCAATCGTCCACGACCAGCGGGCACGAGTTTCTCAAAAACTTCCTCGAAGTTACTCGCAACCTGCTTGAATGTTCTTTCAATGGCTTCATCTTTTCGCTGGTCCAGGACCTCAACCAATTCCTCGATAGATTGAGCCGACTCGTCCAGATCTTCCCGTCTTTGTATCAGCTGGTCACGTTGTTTAGTGAAATTGTTGTACTGTTCGAAAGCCTTCTTGTTGACGTGGGCAAACTTTTTGAGGCCTTCGTTTACGGCATGCAGCTTTTTGAGAAGCTACCAAGAAAGGTCACCTTAGTGGTCGTAGGTCAGTATTGGAGACCTACCCGATCGATCTTTTCATTAGTATATTTCTCGAACGCCTCTTCAGGTAAAACCCCCAGGTCACGGATACTACGGTTGCATTCGTCCTTACGTGACAAAAGGACTTGCTTCTTGGATAGATAGCGTTCCGTATTCTTTTGTTGACGTGAAATTCCCCGGCTGTCTTCAGTCTGTTGCATTTGAATCTGCTCCAGTGAATTCTTAAGCTCCTGTAGCTGTGCAGTCAAGTCTTCAGATTCCTTCTCGGTTTCTGCAGATGGAATATTAAACCAGGGGTCACGAGACCAGCGAACTGTGTTACCTTGTGCCTTCGTTGTTAATTCTTGGATTGATCTATTCAGATGCTTAAGCTCCCGTTTGCGAGTTTCTAGATCCTCGGCAGCGCTTGCACCACCAGCTTCTGTTTCACCTAACGATTCGATCTTGCCACGGATTTCATCGCGTCTGCGACGTAGCCGTTCTCTTAGCTCAATCTCGGCCAAAGCCTTACGTTCTCCAAGCTACATTTCACGAGTTGGTCGGAAGTTTCAAGGAGGAAATGAGATAGACTTACTTCATTTCTGCGGCGAACAAGATCGAGAAGTGTTTGCTTGCTCCGATCGACTTGTTTACCTAGCCTCCCCGTCTCTCCGACCTCGTCTGCAGTTAGCTGGTTAACCATTGGACTTGCTAGCTCCCGTTCGTAATCAACAAGTCTCTGCTTCAATGAATTGATCTCAAGCTCTATGTTCTCGCTGTCCAGCTCGGCTTTCTGGATCTTCTCCTTCAGCTGTTGTCCCTCTTCCTCCAATGCCGTTCCTTCGTGGAGTAAAGGCTCACGACTAGACTGGACAGCATTTCTCTGAGCGCTCGCTACCTGCATCTGGCCCACAACCCTGGTAATGTCCTGTTCGAGCCGGGCGATGTCCGCTTTTACCTCCCGTAATCGACTCGCGTTTTTTTCATACTTTTCTCCCCAGGACTTGACGGCACGTATGCCTTCGATCCTTGACCTGCGAACATCGTGATATCCGCCAGTGAGAGCACCTTTACGATCGACTTTATCCCCATCGAGAGTGATCGTGTTGAGGTTGTGGCTTCGAACGTACGCGGCAGCCACTGTAAGATCCTTACATACGCACGTCTTTCCGAAAACTTGCTGGAATGCCTTGTGATGCGATTCGTCAAACTTGAGTTTATCTATGAGAGGAATTGCATCGGGTGCTTGTGGGAATGTAACAGGTTTGGGCTTGAGCCGATTGAGCGGCATAAAAGTCACCCGTCCCGTCTTTTCTTTGAGCATCACTTCGAGAACTTTGCTGGCAGTGTTATCTGTGTCAACAATGACGTGAAAAAGACTGAATTTGGGTAAGTTTATAGCTTGTAATGCTGATGTTAAACCGATCACCTGTTGCCTGCCGTCAACTCCACAGCTGTATTGTACTTGGGATCGGGAATCTCGCAGAGACGGTACATCGGGCCATAAACACCAGGAAGGTTCAATCTCTGCGCAATTTTGTCCACCGCTCTCAAACCGCTTCCAGTGTCCTGCCCACCATTTTTTAATATTGCAATACATCTCAAATAGCAATCACGCACTTTGTCCATCATGCTCGCCAAATTCCGCTCTGCTGACCTTAACTCATCCCTCTCATGGCTGACTGTACTCTCTAACTTCGTGTCTTCTCTCCACAGATCTCTTCGCAAACAAATAAGCATGCTGACTGACGCACAAAGAAAGAAAGCGACGAAAATTCTTGAAACTCACTTTCTTCGCTCAACTTTCTCAGAGTGTTCCTCCTTCCACCTCGCTATGTCTTCTCCCAAAATCCTCATTTTCTCCTTTCGCTCGTTCATCTCATCAATTACAGCTCGTTCTCGTTCTTCCAAGCGAATCAATCTCTCCTTCTCTCGGTTAATGCTATCACCCATCTCTTCAAGGTCATGCACAAGAGTCGCATGATAGCTCTTGATAGAGTTGATTTCTTTCCGTAGGAAAGCATCTCGCTCAGCTTTAGTGCGAAACTGAGTAAGCCGGCCCTGCTTGGCATACAATGCGTCGAGACGCGATTCAGCCTCAGCAAGCCTCCAAGGTCAATGAACGTTTATTCAGGTAGTTATGGCAGGGAAAGGCTCACCGTTTGCGTTCAGCAGCTTCTGTATTCCGCAGTCTATCGAGATCAGGGTCAATCTCCATTATTTCAACTTCCTTGTTTTTTATTTCTTCCTCTACATCACGCAGCTCTACCTCCAACCCATCTCTACCGATTCGCTACATCAGTACACCAAACAACAATACAATATAATTAACAAACCTTTTTTCCTCCCCTTTCTCTCCTGCTATTTTAAGGTCTTCGATAATGCACTCCAATTCCGTACGTGTGCGTACAAGATCAGCTAGCTCGGCTTTGGTGCCATGCTTC
Organism: Gomphus sp. MG54; assembly: GCA_003314385.1. Classification (NCBI taxonomy): domain Eukaryota; kingdom Fungi; phylum Basidiomycota; class Agaricomycetes; order Gomphales; family Gomphaceae; genus Gomphus; species Gomphus sp. MG54. Next base: position 7,844 of record QLPG01007563.1, on the reverse strand, counting down.
TGAAGGGAAAGAACGGATAATGCATGCTCTTGAGCCTTGATGTTCCGTTCAGCTTCCTGGTAGAAAGATTGATAAGATGTCATATGGGTCGTATGATAATAACGATAACAGACCTCCATCTTTTTCTCCCGCTTGCTAAACTCGCGCTGACGCTCGTTGGCAGAGTGCATGTCTTCTTTGCGCTCTTCTTCTAGCTACAGAAATGACAGTATCAAGTCAATCACAGTAGAGTATAATGACTGGAAATCGTACCTTCTCCAGAGCTTCACCAACTTCTTCCACCTCTCTCCAATACAGAGCGTATTCCAAACACCGTCTCTCCTTATCCTTCTCTTGGAACTCCTTGAGTTCTTCCTTTTCTTCCTCAAGCTCGCCTAAACGGTCTTCGATATATTGCAAGAGCTCATTTATCTTTGTGCGCTTTGCATCTGAAGTTAAGAAGCTCAGAAAGTTGAAACCGGACTGCCACTGAGATCGTATAAACTAAACGCACCGGTCTCTTCCATGAGACGCAGACTTTCTGATCGGCGTTGTTCATAGACTTTTGTACCTGCAACTTCCTTTAATAATGTGAGACGCTCGTGATCCTTGGCGTTTGTGAGTGAAGTAATCTATAAGTTGAAGTATCAGAAACATTATTCGGAGAGATCGCGTTCAAACGGTTACTAACTCTACCCTGAGGCACAATATAATACGGATTGCTCTTACTAAACCCCGCGCTCTCCAGGAGGTTCATAACGTCCGCCTTGGAGGCGCTCTTGCGATCTAGGGAGTACTCGTCCTTTTTTATCCCAATGGTCCGGCGGAGTGTCAACGTGGTTTGTGATGTAGGGAAACGGAGATCTAAGATTAAAACGCGTCTATGTGGAATGCAAGAAAAGAAATGACAAGAACATACCGCTGTTATCAAAGACAATCTCTACATATGCACTAACCGTGGCGTTGGCCACCCCTTCATGCAGGAGAGACAAGCGTTCCTCACGCGACATTGACGTGTACGCATCAGATAGAACGAATCGAATAGCTATCCATAGTTTAAGGGACTGTAAGGCGCGCTGATTATTTCGGTCTCCTTACTCACCAGCAAAGAAGTTGCTCTTGCCTGAGCCGTTCCGTCCAACCACGACATTATGACCGGATGAAAAGGGCTCAATTTGTGTCTGGTCACGGTCTGAAATACAACAAAAATACAAATTAATAAAATTATCTTAGTTGCACCAGAAACTTATAAAGGCAGTAAAATGAAGCCGCCAAAAGAAGGCGCCACGAAGGAAAGCTTACATGACTTGAAGCCCTGGATCGTAATAGTCTGAATGTAGACCATGATATTTTCCGGGGTTAATATTGGTTTTTGAACCGCCAGACGCGTCCAAACGCGTGAAAGATACGGTTCACCCTGTAGCAAGAGGTGAAGCAAATGAATTACGTAATGCGGACAATCACGGCTTTTTCCAGGTTTGACTATCGGCTTGACAAGATGTGACTATGAAAGACTTGCAGCAATTTTTGACCCTGGAGAATACTCAATTTGCTTGCATAAACTCGGTTTACGGTAGAGGGAACATGCGGTGAATATGAGTGTTTGTAAATGAATAAAGCAGATCTAAGTTTTTGCTCATGTGTTTGTACTATATAGAGAGAGAGAGAGAGAGAATTCAATTAAAGTGCTCGAATGCCAGGCGCTTATGGTGCACTACTACTACGATATACATGGCTGTGGCACTATCTAAGTATCAAAAAAAAGGGGGGGAGCATATCAGAAGGACTGGGGTGTAAGAAAATATTGGCCGGGGAGGCACAAGAGGGTCAATCCCTCAAAGATAGGGGGGCCGGCAGAAAACGAGAGCCGATCCAGGTTGGAGTGAGGGGTCTTTGTGGTTTGGTCATTGGTTGTGGGGTGCTACATCGGTGTATTTATCGAAGCGGCGTGTAGACTGAATAACGCATAAGGTGGCGGGGATGATCTTGGGGTCGCCCAACAGCCGATGAGTGGAGTGACTGGCCTTCCCTGCCTTGTGTCTGAGCTGGTTGCGCTGCTCTGTGTATCGTTTGCAGTGTTTGAGGTAGTGCACTACAGTCTCCAGCTGGCGGCATTGCTTGCATAACGCTGTGTCCGATGCCTTTATCTTCTTCAGGAAAGAGTTGAGGGATACGTGGCCAGTGCGCAGTTGTATCAGGATGCTAGTCGCTCTACGGGGCAGGGAGCTCAATGTCTTATAGATTTGATGGTTTGGCAGTTTCGAGTCTATTTGGGACATTTTGGCATATCGGGGTGATTTTGACCAGACTCTCCTCCAGCGCTGGAGGACAGACTTCTTCCGGTTGGCCTTCAGGGCTACGATACTTGCCGGAAGGCGCTTTCTGAGAAGCTCTGGAAGGTCGTTGGTTGGCGTGAGTACTATATAGCTCGCTGACACTCAGGCTCAACCAGCTACTGACAAGTACGGCAGATCTTACAAAGGAAATGGACTGAGTTTCTGGTTTTTCACTCGTCTCCAGAGGTTAGATAAATATATTTATCCTCTTAGAATGATGTTCGACCAAAAAAGACCTACTCATACTTGAGTACTGTTTACGGATGTATTGGTAGTCACTGGGACTACCGTCGAGATTCGACCATTTCATAAAATAACCAGTCAAAGTAGAGTTCCGGTAATAACTCCAACTAGGACAGCAACCAATCCAACGACTGGACCTGTGCCTTGTCCGACAGTTAGACCAGTTGCGGCACTACTGGATGTAGCAGTAGAGGGAGCAGAAGAGGCAGCCGTTGCTGCAGATCCTGATGAGGCCAGTGTTGATACGGCCGGTGTTGATGCAGCCGCCGATTGGGAACCTAACCCAGACACAAGACAAGTCGTCAATATTGAGAAATAACTATTCGAAAGTAAAACTCACCACAGATGGTGCCTTGCAGTGAGGCAGCGGACGACTGGTCTGATGCAGAGCAGGTGGTTAAAATACAGGTGCCAGCGGCTGTCTGGAACTTTTGCGACGTGCACACGCAAGTGGTGTCAGTACTGTCCAGAAACAATCATTAGTGACGGTGGAGGGGTTATCCAAGCACGACAAAACACAAACTAACAGGCCATTGCACCCTGCCTGGGTAGCTGCAACGGTCGTGCAATTCAGCACACAGGGCGGTACCTGACTGAGGCTCGTTGGAATAGCTGCGGACGCCGACGCCGCGCTGCTCTGGGCCTGGACGGAGAAGAACAGCGATGCAGCCAAAAGGGTGGTGAGAAGTATGGAGTACATCCTGTACGCGGAATGAGGGCGAGTACGAGCCTGGAGGGAGGTACCAACCTACGATTTTAATAGCCTTGCAGTAACCTCACACGGTGGTGGTAGGAGACGACTAGTTTCACATTCCTTACTCGTGAGAGACAGTACATATAGTGCTGAGGAACTGGGGCATGGTGTGATGTGGGCACAAGGTTATGATGATCGGTGCCAGAAGCCATCTGTTCGGATTACTCCGATCTCTTTCATCAGAAGTGAAACACATGAAATCTAGACAGTTATGCGATGGAATGCACAGAATGTGTGCCGGAGAACCGAGCTTGCTGCATCGTTCGCTGCATTAAGAAGGGTCAGACCCACTGTCCCTTTTTGGCACCTCGCGGCGCACCGCGTCCCTACGCTATGGACATTGTATCGAGGATTGCTTAAGAATGCACCGCACGAACATGTATGGATCATGCGGCTTTCATCACCTTTTTTTTTGCTACATCTCATCCTGCAGATTCAATGGCGCATAAGGGCGCTTTTTCGCAAACACAAGAGTCTCACGAGTCCCTCGAGAACGAAAGATGAGCTCGAAAAAGGACACCGTGTAAGCACTGGCTATGAACTGCCACTATTAGGCGGTAACCCCATAGGACAAGGCAGTGGCTAGCCATTTTTCAAAAGGCTTCCCATGGTGATGACCACAGTAGAGCCATCATGTCTAGGTATGATCGTTTGATCAATTCGAAGCAACAACGTGAACAGTGGAAAATGATCTTCCGCGAAGAGATAGTTCGTCGATGCCATTTGTCAGATCAATCAATCTGTCTGATATTTTCCTAGCGTTGGATCCACAAGATGCGGAATCGTCCTATTATGACTGGTGCGCTCATGCGCCCTTCCCTGTTCAACCGACCCCTTCCGAGGTTGAAGCCCCAGCCCATACACATTTCCAGGATGGTATGGAAGAGACGCCGAGCCAGGGAACTACGGATGCAAAAGCAAGAGCTGTGGACATCCTGGCGAGATGATCTACGGCGCGAAGCTGCCTTCGAAGCGAACTTATTCGGACAAGTTCAAAAAACAGGCATGTGGTTTGAGAGGGTCTTTGAACATGACAAGGAGTGGAGTATGTTTTTTTTTATCCCTATCCCATGACTAGGCAGAAAATGTTGACATGCAATAGCTGGGCCCATCGAACAGATTCTTGATTCCATTGTTGCATCATATCGTTTGGACGAGGCACGCGCCCGGACCCCGTACTCCCCTGAACTGCTCAGTATGGTGAAAGAAGCAAGGCGGGAAAAAATCAGGAATAAAACACGTGAAAGAGAGCGAGAGCGACGGGGAGAAATACTTGCCAGCACAATCAGACGGATGAACAAGGGGCCGCCGGCACATGTGCTGGCCAAGATGACCCCAGAGCAGAGAAGGAGGGACCGTATCCTGCGTGGACCAGGTGAGGCAGGATATACAGCGCAGGTAAAGAGAGAGGCCGGTATGAAGCTGAAAGATGACCAGTCTTGGCGGTGTGAATATGGTGCGCCCGATAACCTCCCCCAATTGATCAGGATGGAGGGTGCTATGCGAAGGTCTCAAGAAAAGAGAAGGCAAAAGTGATGGGTCCAATGTGACAAGTTGGGCTCACGGCCCCGGAGATCAACGTCGTAGCGCCACTATCTTAATAATATGGCAACCAGATTCTTTTTTTTCATTTTGACAGTGAGAAACCGCCTTTCTCACAGGCAGAGCACCTGATTTCATCAACACCTGTAAGGTGCCATGTATACAATACGTCATGCTTCTGAGATACCAACGCGATGCTCTGTGGATTTTCGTGATGCTCATGTTCCCAATTCCACGCCAATAACAAACGTGTGTATACAATCGTGAGACCACAGTGACCAACCTTGCGTTCACCAAGTGGCCGCCAAACGAGAAGAAAATGGTTAGATGGTGGGGCACAGAGCAATACACAACATGTTGGTGCTCATCAACCTAAACTATCAAAGATCTGTGTGCACATGCCTTGAAAAGAGAGGCACGAACTTGGGTAATTTAGGATCCGAATGGGGGCGGTTCGATAACACACACTTGCACCCCCGGTGACAAATCAAACACAAACTGCGAGGGTGAAAAGATGTTGGGCGTGATTGGTGAGTGATAATGACAAAGGATCTCGGAAGTTATTGGAGTATAATGAGTGACACATGTCTTTATTAAGAAAGAAACGGGGACGGACGTGCACTGTGTGGCAGCATGAATTAAGTTGGTTGGGTCTTCAACCTGGCCTTCGCGATAGATGGCCCTGAACGTAATAGGCAGCCTTATACCTTTGTATTTGCTTGTCTATCAGCGTCTGGCACTGGTTCCGGTCTTCAAGATGATAGATACACGTGGGGAATAAATATGAAACGTTGCGGCAACAAACACTTTTCTTGACCAGTCAGCGTCTTGTTGGGATTATGTAAGCTCCCCAATAGAAGCATACAAAACGCAGCATCACCATAATCACCGTAGGCTTTGTTTTTGTTTTGTCGAGCGTAACCTGTTTGCGATTTAAGCTCAAGTCTGTGGTTGTCCTTTCCTAAAGTATCGGTGAGCCGCGGCTAGGTTGTTTGCTCGTTGCACTTGGCTGTCCTAGATTATCCGGTTCCCGGAGGACAAAAGACCGCTCCGTGACATTACCGTCACTGGATCCGACAAACTGGAACCGCACATAATCAACGGGCCATATATATCCCACTGTACAACAGACAAATGCAGCGGTGTCGAACTAAGATATCACAAAATGCACATGTCGCATTGACAATCATCTAGGACACGAGTAAGATGAACCTTGAACAAATTGGCACATAATCTTAGTTATTTATCGTGCGCTGATACCTATTGTACAGTAAATGATCATCAATGCTTTATTTCATGTACCCCAAGGAATCGTACCACCCCCTTCACACGGCGTTTGGCACCAATTCTGCAGTGTATGGATAGCCCATCCCTTGATCTCCCCCCGCAGCCGGTATAATACCGGCTCTCCCTTCCGTTCCAGAGATAGGATATCAGCACCGGAATACGACAAATTAGGTTATTGGAACGTTTATTAACCTATGATGTGGCAGTGGAATTTCCCCTGTCACTCCCAAGAAACGAAACTACATTTCAAAGTCAAATGGTTTTCCCTGCGGTATTATTTTTCTTTCACTCCAGTCCGGCTATGTCAATTTAATACACTCTGGCCAATAACCGGGGTGTCAACGTGAAGAATGCCATACCATAATCACAATGCCAGTTCGGTGCCAAACACCAATAACACTGGCAGCTCTGCCTTATAAGGCCAGAGCTTTTCGCTTGAGGAATCAACTCCTCACTTCTTGCAAGCAATCATGACTCTTCCAACTTTCAACCCGAATTCTACACCGCTGCCATCCACTGGACACACTTCGCTATTCTCTGAGCCCACCGCAGGGCCGGAGGATCCTCCTTTCCACAACCTCGCAGATTATGATGATTACAGTCATAGCCATTGTACGTGCCCCCATAGTCGTTTACCTTTTCTGCTGAATCTCCTATCCATCAGATTCATATCTCGTGAACCAGACCCCGGACTACTCAGAACCATTTAAAGATGCCATTCCTCGGAATGAATTTTATGACGATCCCCCGCTGGCGATGCCAGCGGCGTCATCGTCAAATTCCACCCCCGCTTTGAGTGGTAGTCCTCTCGTGAATCATATCCCGTACTACTCCCAACCACTTACAGATGCATTTCCTCGGAATGAATTTTATGACGATCCTCCTATACAGACTCAAAGTGCACTCCCCCACTCTTACCACGCCAGGGACACTCCTACCGTGGAGTCATGGCTGGAGCTCTGCAGTGACAGGATAGGAAATATCTGTCGGTGCCTTTGGGCTAATTGCTCGGAGAACTTTGTCCAGGGCAGTAGCAATGCTCACATTCACGTCCATAAGCATCTGGGAACAAAGCCGTACGAATGCAACACGTGGTGAGTATCAATGGTCTATTTGTTGGTCGCTGCGAGAAACGCATATTATGGCAGCCAGATCCAGTTCTCGTCAGAAGTCGCAGCAAGGCGACATCAAAATACGAGGAGTAAACTATTTCCATGCAGCAAATGGTGAGTTGCCAAACACCCCCCCACCTTCCCCGCTGGTTTAGGGGTCTGTCTGACCAACGTGACACATTTTTTATACTTTACAGCTCAAAACTTTATACCAGGAAAGACTATCGCGACCTGCATCAAAAACGATGCAAACAGAACTAGATGACTGGGGTTTATTCATGATTTTTACCAACACATGTATTAACTACCAGGGGTCGTAGCAGTTTAGCTCAAATTCTTGTTTTGTATATATTTATTATCTGTGTTGTTGATCAACTGCAGAGTAGGCTATTCCCCATTGGGCCATCAAACACGTTTTGAAGGCGCTGTAGCCGTGCTTTGCAAGGCTACCGCACGTATGTATCAAAATTAAGCTCTCGCCCCCCAAGCCACGCTGTTTATGAACCTGTCACAGGAAAACGAGGCATACGGGCCATGGTCGCATGGAAATCGGATATCGCTCAAGCGAGTATAAATTTTGTTCCCTACCAG
>QLPG01007561.1:3204-13587 GCA_003314385.1 Gomphus sp. MG54 | reverse complement strand
TTGTCGCAACTGTTTTAGGAAAGTCACGAATTCAATAGGAAGAGCGGTTTGCGCGTGACGGGGGAAACTATGATATATGGTTCAATTATGCTCGCTTGGAAGGGAGTGCGCCTCGAAACGCGCGTGATGAGAGAGAAAAGATTACAGCTATCGATTGCCCATGTGCGAGAGGTTTACGAACCTGCGATGGGCCAGGTTCCCCTGGGTACAGAAGAACGTCATTGGCGAAAATGTGGCCTAACTATGCACTTTTTAAAGAGATAGAGACCAAGGTCATTACCTTCTCTCAACTTGTCTGCCAGAAACTGATCAATTACTGTCTGCAGGATTATGGACGGACTCGACAGATATACCAGACGGTGCCCAAACTCGTGTCACATAATCACTTTACATTCACCAAACTCTGCATTCTCTTTCCCAAATTCGAGATACGGCGGCTTAGGCTCGCAGAAGCGCGAAAGATTCTTGGTTCAGGTATCGGAATCTATCTGAAACCGGCGTTATTCCAGAGATGCATTGAGGTTGATCTGCGTGAATTAGATCGGGTATGAAAGCTCTATGAGAAATACCTTTAGGTGAGTTGAATTAGGGGTGTCATGCACACGCTGACATTTGTAATGTTCTTTCCCGCAAAAGTATGACCCTACTAATGTGCTCGCATGCTGACACGACGTTGAAGGACTCCAGTATGCGAGCAACTATGAGCTCGCCATCACACACCCGCAGGGTTATGCATCCCCGAGCTTCGGTAAAAGAGCTACGTTGATTTCCTCGCACTTTATTGTTTGCAGTGTCACATTACGCTAAAAAAAAAACATAAATCTCCTAAAAAATGACTCAAAACAACTTGAAAAAAAATTAAGGCATTTTAAGGCCATATAAGGCAATTTAAGGCTGATTAAAGAAGGTTGGCTCCTTAAAATGCATTAAAATTTAAGTCAATTCAAGGAAATTTAGGGTTTCCTGATGCTGGTCACGCCCGCTTGTAATTCCTTATCTGTTTGCAATGGGAAATTACTTCCGTTCACGCCAAACAGCAGTTATCGCACGGTCGTCATTCATCACCACCGTTATTTCAATATGTGGTGGTCTTCTCTAACTTTTTTTGTGAGTTCAACCTTTTATTCTAAGTTCACTTGAGTTGTTTTTACTCACCTCAATCACAAGCATTCGCTAGTCTCACATAGCCGTGTTCAGGATAATCATAACAGATATGGCGTTTTACTATGTCGGAAACCACTCATATTTGGTTCAAAATTCAGTGTGTACATCAGGGAGATGCCCCAAAAGAAGGACTGATCTCTCGTAGCAAGTTATAGCTCTCTCAAAATTAAATTTGATCATTCTATATAGGTGGCATGTACCTTGTCCCATGTCTTTGAATAACTTACAGAAGTGAATCTCAAATCAATGGTTGATTATGTGTCCTTACAAAATTCTGAGGCGAAATTGGAGAAGTAATGTTTGTCTTACAGATCCATCAATGGAGTCTTCGACGCTACCATCGAAACCTTTCCTTGGGGAGGAATACTTGTATTATAAGTATTGCGCCATCGAGTGGTGGTCGAGCGACCGGAGACATTACAGTTATCTTGATCTCGATCTCGTCTCTGTAAATATGCTGAGATCGTCGTTGAAGAATTGGTCCACCAGCTCGCTGGCAATTGAGTTCAAACGGGGGGTAACCATCGAAGGCAGAAACTTGGTGTACATGATTTTTTTTGCTTGATGAGACAATGACACACGAGTTGTCCTGGGGTAGGCATCAACTTGGATCTACCCACAAGAACATCAGGAATCGTCTCTCACAAATAGGTCGAGGTATACAGAACAGTCATGTCTTCGTGCTAGTGAACATTTAGTTGACCCAGAGGTGTAACACCGTATTATCGTGTAATACACCTCGTCCGGAACTCTCAAATAGAAAAGGCACTGTGATTCTAATGGTTTAAAAAAGCAAAGTTGACGATGAATACTCTCTTTCAGTCATATCTGTGATTGATCGCCTCAGCCTGATGCTTGCAAAATAGATCCGCACTAGGTAGTCGACATGCAAGATACAATGAATCGGAGGCGCGCCACATTGTCTCCACCAATCTGATGGGGTGGGTCATTGGTATTATAGTTCAATTTAATCATGGACCATTCGGAAATCATTTCCAATACAAGATGAACCGATGTGTTTCACTGCAAGCCAATGGACAGTGCAGTCATTCGTACATTTCGTTGACTATGCATTTAGATTAAACTCTATGATCCGTTTCACAATTGCCCTAGGCAAAGTGTTTTGGGACATGGAGAATATACTGCCTCATGCCTCATCAATCCACTGGTTACTATACAAAATAGAAACCAGGAGACAGCCTCATTCTTGACAACCTTTTGGGCAGCGATAGTCCATCAACAACTATAACATACACTCATGTATTGTACTGGGAAGGGAGACATGTATATTATCTGTTTCATTGACTCATACCTACAGCTTGTGGCCCTGCAGCTCCTCGAGCATGTTCTTAAGGAAGACAATGATCTTGTCAATGTCACCCCTTCTAGGATCTACTTGGTGTTCTGGTACATCGGCAATGATGAGATGTCCATTGGCCGCCAGTCGGAATGTGCCCTTGTGAATATGTGCGATCTCCCGCAATCCGGGCTTAAAGTGGCGACCGGAATCATCTTGAACTCGACCACTTTGTATGAAGATGGTGGAATGGTTTGTGCCGTTTAAGACCTTCGCCCATCCGAAAACATCGACGTTTGAATAAAATGAGAAAGGACCAGCAGGTTGGAATGAAAAGCTGTCACGCTTCTCCACTTTGGCTATGAAAACATCCAGGCTCATGCGATCGATCGTGTACTTTAATCAAGCATTCTGGACAAAGTTCAGCACTCTCGGTAAGGAAAATTATTATGCCTCAGACCGTTCGACTGCAAAATGACATATCCTGGTGTTAGTCATCAAAAATGTAATTCGCTAAGATACGCACTCTGTACGATTGCCGTAATCCCGTTGCGTAAGTAGAATACTCTCCGCTATAGTGTACGCTTGTTCAACAGTCACAAAACCAAGGACACCCGCTAGACGTGTCTATGTTTTCTTATTGGAGTGTGTCACCCCCATACGGCCTCCTGCAGTGATATTGTGTGGAGAGAGTACGCGCAACTAAAAAGGTCTCCCTCAGCTTCTGGTACGAAGAAGTCCGAAAAAAAAGGAAAAGGATGAAGAATGGACAGGGCCTCTTTAACATATTGAACCCTACCAGTCGGTCATGCTCATCGGCGATGGCAATGAACCCCACATCATTCGTTAGTATATCTACGTCGTTATGTGACGGACATGCGACTGCCATTTTGAACTGTGTTTACAGTCAGTATGATTTATCGAGGTAATCACCAGTGGTACAAACCTTTCTTGGGAGATAATATTCGCCGCAAAAAGGCTCGAAATCTTTCGCTGCATCTCTGGCCACCATTTTCTTGCCTAGCCATATCCCGTGATATGCAGGTGTGCATGGCAGGAGTCTCTCACTCTGGGATTTTGCAAAGTTATACATTTCCGCGTGCAATTTTTGTGGCGGAGGCATCGAGGAGCATAGAACATTTCTACAATGGTATCTAGCAGCGCACGATTAATGGCCTGGATAGATGGCAAGCGGCCTTCTGAACGGTAAAAAAAATTGGGACAGACAACCGGACCGTGCGCAGAGATATCAAGCCTGTGGATCTGCATGCTATCTTGACGATGCCGATTTTCTAGACCAGTTACGGGCATAAACATTTGGTTTTTAAATAGGTTGCCATCATCGACGGCCCTTATACAGCATAACAGTACTTGGTCATATTACTCAACAAAATTTTGAGGAACGTGGCTCCAGTGCAGATGGTGGTTCCCTTAGCTTACTTGACTCGAGAAATGTTTTTTTTTGCTGAATGGTCTTCCATACCTTTGGCTCCCATACCTTATTACTGGGATCCATCCCCATGCTGGTCATCGCCTACTAGTAGTCCAAGGTCAGCAAAGCGCTCTGCACCAAGGATTGCTAGAGGGGCGTCGAGGTCCTTTCCTGGCTTGTTATAACAATGCTTATCCTCCGGACGCGGCCAGTAGTGGCTATCCCCCATACCAAACACCGAGTAATTCAGACATTCCAAAACTGTCTCGCCTCGTGTTGAAGCCGCGTTGAGTGCATTGAAAGCATCTCGTCCATTCTGTGGTGGTTCGACGCACGCCAGGTGTGATAAATGCCACATAGGACTCTTGCGCGAGGTCGGTAAGTGGAAGGGAATCTTGGACGCGAGTTGCAAGTCCATGGAGTTGTTCCTCGTGCGATTAGCGATTTTCTCCGCCGTACCACCGTCAGGTGCATATAGGATAAGTAGCCGAGGTCCATCCAGGGCATTGACAAGTTCATGCGTGCGTTCTGCTTGCGCGCCTTTGGTCATCACTCAGTAAATGTCTCCTCCAAGTACGAGTGTGACTCACCTCCGAACTCTCCGAGTCCACCCTAGCTCAGACAGATTCTGGGTAGCCGTTTGTGAGCCAAGTCACGAGAACAAAAGTCAAAAAAATTACAACATACCTCGATATATCTTATTCAGCTTCATTCAGCTTCACAAAATTTCTCAACCTTATTAGTGAATATCGGAAGACACTATGTCAAATACATGTGATAAAGTGCTGCATCCAAAAGACATCCAACTGAGCTTATCCGTTCTGATTCTGCCATAGCAAGACCACAAGTCGAAAACGCAACATGACATTGGCAAGGTCATTGTCTCCTTTATGATCGTCCACGCGGAGCTGCAGTCCCACAAGCTGTAGGTATAAGCCAATGAAACAGAGCATACGTATGTCAACGGTCTCAATACAACAAATGTATGTATGTTATAGCTGTTGACGGACTACGCTGCACAAAAGGTTGTCAAGAATGAGGCTGTCCCCTGCCCTTGATTTTGTGTAGTAACCAGTGAATTGATGTGGCATGAAGTAGTATATAATCCATGTCCCAAAATAATATCCCTAGGACAGTGTGAACCGGATCATAGTCACAAAAATGCACCAATGCACTGGCCATTGACTTGCAGTGAATGCTTAGATCCTTAGGCATGACAAGTTGTTTGTGCTCCGGTTCATCTTATGACGACAGCGTGGAGAAGGTCGGACGGAATGCTGGGCTCAATTACTGTGGGTGCGCGCCATGCGGCGTTGTCACTTCTCGGCCGACGTTTTTATTTCAGCACCCTCCTCGGTTCGTCATGACGGCGGCCCGTTTATCATCCGCAGTTTTCCTACCCAAACATGCCAACGTCGGGGTACGACGCGAGGTACGAACCCGTATCGAGGTCCTCGTTCGTCTCACGTTCCAGCAGCCCAACACTCCCCACACTTGATCACGAGGCCCCCATGCGGCCCATCGCACTCCCAGGCAGTGGCAGGGGTACAAGTGGTGGAGGTACAAGTGGAGAGGATGTTGGTGGTGCTGCCACCACCTCTTCTTGGTCGCCGAAACATCTTTGTCAAAGGCACGAAATCGTCCAAGTCTAGCAACGACTCCTCCAGAAAACGCGGTGGACGCCGTATCTCATTGTGGTGGATCTGACTGTTCCAAACTTCGGTGACACGACCGCCTGAGAGTGCGATGGGCAGCATAGGGGCCTCGTGATCAAGCGTGGGGAGTGTTGGGCTGCTGGCTCGTGAGACGAACGAGGACCTCGAGCCGGGTTCGTACCTCGCGTCTTACCCCGACATTGGCGTGTTTGCGTAGTAAAACCGCAGGCGATAGACGGGCCGCCGCCATGATGAACGGAGGAGGGTGCTGAAAATAAAAACGTCGGACGGAAAGCTGACAACGCCGCATGGCGCGCACGCACAGTAATCGAGCCCAGCATTCCGTCCGACCACCGCCACCGCCGCCGTCATTCGAAACCACCATCTCCATGGTGTCCATCCCCATCCCGTTCCAATCCCACGTCCTCGTTGAGGCTGAGTTTCCTTATGTCCTTACCTTATTGAGATACTAGTACTTTGATGGCTGTACATCACAATGAACAAGTGCGGAAGCAACTCCGGTTGTGTCACGTTTAATATGTTAACTGTGATATGTTAACCGTGATCCAAGGACTACCTTTTCTGTGTAGAAGAATGGGAGTGAGTGAGCGCATCCTAGCATTTAACGGCGCTGCCACACATCGGAGGGTTAATCAAGGTGACAAGGTCATCACTATGCCTTATTCTTCCAAATATGTCATGTGTGTTATCGCCTATTTCGATCTGGTGGGACATCAGTGTTGTTAGCAGGAAGAAAGGAACTGAAAGAAGATACAGGGAGAAAGCACACATTTGCCCAGTAAGAACTACAACTACCTGTAAATGGTTCTGGTTCCTGTGGTGGCAGTGAGAGTAGCGTAGCTCCATTGTCGGTCCCAGTTCCCAGTGTATTGAAGAGCTGCTTAACGATTGGGCAGGAGCGACTTGTGAAGATCAGGGGTCATTGTCCACTCACCGTATTGGAAATAATTGCCAAGTGGTCCATGATTAAATTGAACTATAATACCAATGACCCACCATATCAGATGGGTGGAGACAATGTGGCGCGCCTCCGATTCATTGTGTCTTGCATGTCGACTACCTAGAGCGGATCTATTTTGCGAGCATCAGGCTGAGGGGATAAATCACATATATGACTGAAAGAGAGTATTCATCGTCAACTTTGCTTTTTTCAGCCATTAGAATCACAGTGGCTTTTCTATTTGAGAGTCCCGGACGAGTTGTATTACACGATAATACGGTGTTACACCTCTGGGTGAACTAAATGTTCACTAACACGAAGACATGACTGTTCTGTATACCTCGACTTATTTGTGAGAGACGATTCCTGATGTTCTTGTGGGTAGATCCAAGTTGACGCCTACCAATGAATCTCCCAGGACATCTCGTGTGTCATTGTCTCATCAAGCAAAAAAATAAAAATCATGTACACCAAGTTTCTGGCTTCGATGGTTACTCCCCGTTTGAACTCAATTGCCAGCGAGCTGGTGAACCAATTCTTCAACGACGATCTCAGCATATTTACAGACACGAGATCGAGATCAAAATAATTGTAATGTCTCGGGCCGCTCGACCACTAGATGGCGGAAATATGTCAACACTTATAATACAAGTATTCCTCCCCAAGGAAAGGTTTCGATGGTAGCGTCGAAGACTCCATTGACGGATCTGTAAGACAAACATTACTTTCTCCAATTATGCCTGAGAATTTTTGTAAGGACACATAATCAACCATTTATTTGAGATTCACTTCTGTAAATTATTCAAAGAGATCGGACAAGGTACATGCGACCTAAATAGAATGATCAAATTTAAGTTTGAGAGAGCTATAACTTGCTACGAGAGATCAGTCCTTCTTTTGGGGCATCTCCCTGATGTACAAACTGAATTTTGAACGAAATATGAGTGGTTTCCGACATAGTAAAACGCCTCGCTAGTCTCACATAGCCGTGTTCAGGATAATCACAACAGTAAAAACAACTCAAGTGAACTTAAAATAAAAGGTTGAACTCACAAAAAAGTTAGAGAAGACTACCACATATTGAAATAACGGTGGTGCTGAATGAGGACCGTGTGATAACTGCTGTCTGGCCTGAACGGAAGTGATTGCCCATTGCAAACAGAAAAGGAATTACAAGCGGGCGTGACTAGCATCAGGAAAGTCTAAATTTCCTTGAATCGCCTTAAATTCTAAGACATTTTAAGGAGCCAACCTTCCTTAATCAGCCTTATAATTGCCTTATATAGTCTTAAAATGCCTTAACTTTTTTTAAAAGTTGTTTTGAGTCATTTTTTAGGAGATTTATGTTTTTTTTTAGTGTAATGTGACACTGCAAACAATAAAGTGCGAGGAAATCAACGTAGCTCTTTACAGAAGCTCGGACATGCATAACCCTGCGGGTATGTGATGGCGAGCTCATAGTCGCTCGCATACTGGAGTCCTTCAACATCGTGTCAAGGTGATCCATGCGAGCACATTAGTAGGGTCATACTTTTGCGGCAAAGAATATTACAAATGTCAGCGTGTGCATGACACCCCTAATTCAACTCACCTGAAGGTATTTCTCATAGAGCTTTCATACCCGATCTAATTCACGCAGATGAACCTCAATGCATCTGTGGAATAACGCCGGATTCAGATAGATTCCGATACCTGAACCAAGAATCTTTCGCGCTTCTGCGAGCCTAAGCCGCCGTATCTCGAATTTGGGAAAGAGAATGCAGAGTTTGGTGAATGTAAAGTGATTATGTGACACGACTTTGAGCACCGTCTGGTATATCTGTCGAGTGGGTCCATAATCCTGCAGACAGTAATTGATCAGTTTCTGGCAGACAGGTTGAGAGAAGGTAATGACCTTGGTCTCGATCTCTTTAAAAAGTGCATAGTTAGGCCACATTTTCGCCAATGACGTTCTTCTGTACCCAGGGGAACTGGCCCATCGCACTTTCGTAAACCTCTCGCACATGGGCAATCGATAGCTGTAATCCTTTCTCTCTCATCACGCGCATTTCGAGGCGCACCCCCTTCCAAACGAGCATAATTGAACCATATATCATAGTTGCCCCCGTCACGCGCAAACCGCTCTTCCTATTGAATTCGTGACTTTCCTAAGACAGTTGCGACAAACGATGAACGTGTTCCATGCTGCTTTTCGAAATTAATGAGAACTGCGTAGAGACTACTCGACCTCCCACGACGCATAATACGTCCATTCTTTTTGCTGAGTGTTTATTAGAAAATATGGGTGGCCGCAATTCAAAAACGCAAAACAACACACTTCCTCGATTACGACGAATGTGTTCCTCAAATTCCTTCCGCTTGCGACCACGATACTCATGAACCTCCTAAAATCCTCAACGCGTTGTTTGGGAGCTTTGAATTGAAATTCTTGACTCTTGCACCTGGAAAAAGTGACGTTGCAGAATGACAGGAGAGCATGCTAGGTAGAACTTACTTCTCGTGGAAGTTGCTCGGCGATCTAAGTCACCAAACGTATCGTTGGCAAGGGTTTAAAGCTGTTTTGACAACGCACCCGAGAAGACCGTCACAGGCGTGTTCAATTTCACCAGGAAGTCATCTAAGAAAGCCCGGGTCTTGCTCGATTGAACCAAGCGTGACCGATGCGGGACTAAGCATGACTAAGATGCTTGTGGAAAAGGGTGGCCGAGGCGTTCGTCAGTGTGACGAAGCATGAGAGAGGCGCTCGGGGGCGTAACCAAACAACAGAAGCATGAAGATGTGACACAGTGAACGCTCGTGGACCCGAAGTGTGACAGAGGCAACCGAGACGTTCATAGGCCTAATCGAAGGGTAGCAGAGGCGCTCGACAGGTGGGCGAAGCATGGCTCCGCCGCTCGTAAAACTAACCGACATATAACCAGGACGCGCATGGGCCCAGCCGAGAGGAACAAAAGTGTGACAGAGGCGCTCGTGAAGCATGACGAAGCCTGACCAGAACACTCATGAAGTGTGACGAGGCATGACAGTGGCACTCATGAATGTAACCGACATGTGACGAAGCGGCGTTTGTAAGCCGCCTAACTGAAGCATGCTCCGAAACGTCATAAAGCATGAGAGAGGCGCTTGTAAGCGGAACCAAACAACCGAAGCGTGAGAGAGGCGCTCGCAACCGTGACGAAGGCCATCTGCGTAACTGAGGCGTGAACCAGGAAGTCATGAGCCATAACCGAAGAATAACCGAGACGCTCGTATCCATACCTGAAGTGTGACCGAGACGTTCTTGGGCTTAATCGAAGCGTCACGAAGCATGGCTGAGACGCTTGTAAACCTAACCGACACATGACCAGAACGCTAGCGCGAAGGAAACAAAAGTATGATGGAGGCGCTTGTGAAGCATGACAAAGCTTGACCAAAGCACTCATGAAGTGTCAAAGGCATAACAGTGACACTCATGAATGTAACCGACATGTGACGAAGCGATGTTTGTAAGCCGCCTAACTGAAGCATGCTCGTGAACCCAAACATGACAAAACATGAGAGGCGCTTCGAAGCATGAAAGAGGCGTTCGTAAGCGTAACCAAGCAACCGAAGCACGCCAGACCAAGCGTGACCAAGCGTAACCAAGCGTAACCAAGCGTAACCAAGCGTAACCAAGCGTAACCAAGCGTAACCAAGCGTAACCAAGCGTGACCAAGCGTGGCAAAGCGTAACCAAGCGTAACCAAGTGTAACCAAACAACCGAAGCATGCCAGACCAAGCATACCCAAACACCCGAAGCTTGCCAGACCAAGCGTAACCAAACACCCGAAGCACGCCAGACCAAGCGTGACCAAGCGTAACCAAGCGTAACCAACCACCCGAAGCTTGCCAGACC
>QLPG01007553.1:0-10509 GCA_003314385.1 Gomphus sp. MG54 | reverse complement strand
CCATACTCTATGTTTCTGCGTTTATAGTACCTATTAAGGAGCGAATCACTTATAACTAAATAAATAAAAGGGTGCGACCACTACCAAGATATGAAACCTATTTGGAAGCCCTCGAACATTGTAAAGGCTTTCTGCTACTACCACATTGTTCCATAATTTAAAAGAACATAAAACCCAACGTTTCCGCTAAAAAGGAAGTTGCCTTACAAAAAAGTGGTCGTGTGGTCTAACATCGGATTGTTGGAATTGACATGATGAAAATCAGATGTGTTGGTGTGACCAGTACCTCTGCCATGTTTATGAATCGAAGAAAATCTTGGATAATAGCTCACCACACTTTACCAACGATCGTAATTTCACTGGATAGCCTGATTGAACTTTGAAACGTTCGTTCTCATCATTTGAGTTGCATTCAGGTTCGCGCGCGTGTTTAACCAGCCGAATATTTTACTCCCAACCTTGGGGAGTTATTTTATTTTATTTTATTCTCAAAAATTCAAAGATCGTCCACCACGAGGTACTTCTCCACTATTCTAAGTATACTTCACGTGGAATTCGACAAACAACTGAGAAAAAGACTTCTTGCAGAAGGTTGATGGCTACATAGGTTCGTGAACAAGAAACAACCTGTTGCCCTTCTCTCGGTTGTTTGGTTAGCTTGTATATGTCGGAGGCCTCTCTTCGAAGGCTACTTTGGGTGACTCCGGTTCTCCGTCAAAGTAAACGAATAGGTGTTCAAAGAAAGCCTGCATTCGTCTGGTCAGTTGAGAATGGCAAAAGCTCTACGAAACGTACCGCTCCTAGTATAGAATATGGGAAACCTCCTTGCAATTTCAACATACTGTGGTGCCGTATTTCTGGTTCAGTTTGACAGATTTCTCCGCACATACCGTCCGGCGGCCAGGAGTACCATTCTTTTCCTAAACAGAACCAGACACTGTCGCGTTCTAAACCAACTGGCCGTCGACTGGGTATCTCATACCCAAATTCTCCAACCCGTCCATCTATGTTATTATCAATGAATTCCAAAATTTCGTCTGAGAAGAAACAATGTACAATGGCTTTAGAAAGGTATCTGATTAAAATCTTTTAATGACCTCATGAAGTGCAACTCACCTGAATCTAGAAGAACTTGAATGGGAGGATCGAAGATGTTGGGGAATGGGGAATTCTCTAACAGATAGGAAGGGCCATCAGATCAGGGATCAGCATAAAGGATTCCAAACCTCTCTCACTCAGAAAACAATCCAACAAATCAGTCTAAAGTGACTACCAAAAAATATAATAAATTTTGGCTGGCCATTTAAGAGTGAATTACTCTAGTAATTAACTCTTAAACCATCAAGCACTTCAAGCCTAAGGAAATCCTCCAAAAAAACACTTATACTTTTTGCTTATTTCTATTTTGGACCCACAAGGACCCACAGCCTGGCACCAAACACTTACACATGGAAAATGGTGCCAAATTGCTGGATCAAGACTGATTTGTACAACAAATTCCTGGGCTTATTTAATAACTATTACATATAAGGTCAGCCCAGAAGCTCGGCTCATTTACTATTAATATTTCATGACTAGAACACCTGCTTAGGTTGCCCTTACAGTAGAAAACTCTCCTCCACAAGTACTGGCTGCCTCAACTGCTCAACTCCAAATCAAATTTCTTGACAACAGCAGCCCCCTCTCATTTACCCTATAACAACACCCTATCCTCCATGGACTTACTGTTGGTCCAGGAAATATTAGACTGACTAGTGGCTATAGAATGAGAGAGAAGAGAGAAGCAGGAGTTGGTGGCAAGGCTAAGCATGTTACAGACCACCACAATGAGCCTAGTGTGACTCATGCACACTAGCCTGCAAAGAGCATGGTTGAGCCTATAAGGCCCTCCAAGTTTAATGGCAACAAAACAAATGGATGGCAGTCATGCTCTCTCTATCCTAGTATTTGCACAAGCAACTTCCCTAATGAGCAGTCTCGAATCCTCTAGGAAATATGCTTCATAAAATCTGGGAGGGCAGTGGCTTTCACTACCTGAGTGTTTGCCCACAAGGAAAAAACAGGCAGGCCCCTCTACACAAACTGGAAGGTGTTTTTCAAAGCCTTTTGGTAGCATTTCTACCCCCTGCATAAAGCTACCGATGTAATGAATCAACTGGAATCATGGCAATACCACCAGGCCAGATGTTCAGTCGATGAGTACATTGACCGATTTGAATATACCTCTCTACCACAGGCTACTCAAAGAGTCAGCAAACCCATGACTAAGCAGGCTATACCCATACTCCCCAGAGCACCAGCACCATTGGCCCCATTGTCCTCAGTTCCACCCCTAGGGCCCATGCTGATGGACATTGATGCAACCAAGCAGCATTAGGCCCTACTCCTCATATGCTGACAATGTGGAAAATATGGTCACTTCAACTGAGAATGCCCCTAGGCATACAACATCTGCTTTATAGTGTCTGAGGAGCATGAAGAGCTAATGGAGTACTAGATGGTTGCCACTGATATTCTGGAGACAACCGAGACTGAAGGGAATGAGAAGGTAGAACCAGAGGATTTTGCTCAAGGCAGCAAGTGAGGGATGTGCCCTTGATGCCTTTGGTTAATTGTTTTGCTGCTCTGTCTACAGACTCTAATATGGAAAATACAATCCAGTACTCAGACAATCAACCCCCAGCTGCAAATGATGAAGATACACCCTCTGCAGATCTGCTGAAATCCCCATCTCTCCCCTCTAGATTAAAACACTGGGAATAGGCCCTCCCAAAACAATACATAGTAGCATCCACCCCCTCTCTGAACTCGCTAAACCTCAAGGTAGAGATCCAGACTACTGACACAGCTGAAGTTAAGGGCAATGATATCCACCTTTGGTAGGAGTTTGAATTTCAGTGTTATATTTTGCAGTTGTGTGACTCTGTGACCTCAGCTCTTTTCCAAGAGACTGAGGTATGAGTCTAAGCTTATTCTGATATTTCATACAATTGTTAACCATCCTTTTAGATAGTATTTCAGTCTATCTATTTTCACAAACACAAGAGGTCACACTGAACAGATGCCCTATCCAATGCCACACCTGCCAAGCCAAGTTGCAGAAGGAACACCAAGAAGAAATGGCAATCCTAGCTATGGCCCTCAAATCTTCCAGCGAGTTCAACCAAGGTACCTCCTGGAACCTAGGCAAAGAAGGTGCTACACAGTTGGTCACCATCACTAAACTACTGAGAGAGGCCTCACACTTGTACAGCCAGATCCAAATGTGTCAAGTACATGTACCGAGATCCTGGTAATTTGGCAGTGCCAACTGAGCAGTCATCCTATGTCCATGTACAAGTGTCCACGCCACATGCACGCCACTTAGTCTGCTGGTCTCGGCTCAGCACATCCACCACCCACATTCCTTGTCCTTACCCTCACATATCCTACACCATTTACCATCCATTAATCCTACCATGCCTACTCCTCAATCCTCAATCCACCTCACCTCGGGACTTCCTGTCCTTGTTTTATCCTCAGCCGCAACCATTGTTTTATAGTCGGGCACTCCCTATTGTCCTATCCTTGGCCACATTTCTATTATTCTATTTTCCATTGTCCTATTCCTGTTTACATTTCTTCATTCTAATTTTACTTGTTGTGGACAATACCTACATGCTCTGCATACCTTATTATCCTACATTCACTTCCATGAGGTCTCACAATCAGGCATCCAAAACCTTATTTCTCAATCTCCACCTATGGGCTTCATGGGTTCAGCCACTAAGGGGGGATACTGTCAAGCACACATACCAAGATTCTGGTAATTCAGCAGTGGCAACTGAGCAGTCAGACTATGTCTACGTACAAGTGCCTACACTGCATGCAAATCACTTGGTACACTGGTCTCAGCTTGGCACATCCACCATCCACATTCCTTTCTCCCATCCCTCATCCACTCTATACTATTTACCATCCATTAATCCTACCACTCCTACTCCTTATTCCTCGACTCACCTCACCTCAGGACATTCTGTTCTTGTTTTATCCTTTGCCACAACTATTGTTTTATAATTGGACACTCTATCCTTGGCCACATTCCTATTATTCTATTTCCATTGTCCCATCCCTGTTTACATTCCTTCATTCTAATTTTACTCATGGTGGACAATATCCCCACATGCTCTGCATACCTTATTGTTCCACATTACTTATTCCACATGTTGCTTCTTAACATATATAAGGAGGACATGCATGTACATACTTCCTTATTCTGGGTATTGACTAGGCTTAGGCCCCTTATCTCCTCTTTCTTCTGTAAAGTCCTCTACTTGGGCTGGCACTTTTGGCACTCCCTGAGTACCTCCTCTGTCCCAAATTGGTGGCATGCATGGCAAGTAGGGTGCAATACACAAGTACATTGAAGCCAAAGCCACTACTTCTGGCCTGCAGGCCTTGGCCATTACTCACCCACATCTTCAGCATTACTGAAGCTTGATATTAACCTATATAAGTAGGACATGCATGTACATACTTCCTCATTCTAGGTATTGACAGCTTAGGCCCCTTACCTTCTCTTTCCTCTGTAAAGTCCTCTACTTGGGCTGGCACCTTCGGCACTCTCTGAGTACCCCTCTGTCACAAATTAGTGGCATGCATGGAAGGTAGGGCGCAACACACTTGACAACAATTTCCATTAACCAAAGCATATACTTACAGTCTATGGCAAGAAAATTTCACCTAGCTGATGCAAAGTCAGTCACAACCCCATGGAGCCAGGCATTGTCCTGAGTAAATAACAGGCATCTTAGTCTGTACAACATACCATACATATATGGAATGTACCATATGCAGCAGCCATTGGTAGTATACTTTGGCCCACTACGATCTCATGCCCAGATGTTGATTGTTCTGTAGGAACACTTGCACAATTTATCCAGAATCCAGAACTTGTGCATTGGGAAGCACTCAAGCATGTAATCATGTACCTAAACACTACTAGAGACACATGCCTTACATTTGGAGGAGCTGACCTTGGGAATGTCAAGGCATACTATGACACTGATTAGGCTAGTCAAGCACACTGACACTTAATTTCTGGTTTCTCTTTCTATATAGGGACAGGGGCTGTATCCTGGAGTTGCAAGAAGCAAAACTTGATTGTGCTCTCTAGCATGGAAGCCAAATACATTACCCTTATGCATGCAGTGAAAGAGGTGGTATGGCTATGTAACTTCCTAGGCAAGATACATGGGTTAGAATAGGCATCAGTCATATTCAAATGCAACAACCAGGGGGCAATTGCTATTTCGAAAGATAACAAGTTTCACATGTTGATGAAACACATTGAGATATGGTACCATTATATTTGGGAGTGTATAGCTAATGGGAAAGTTGTTGTGGAATATGTCTCTACTGCAGAAAACATTGCCAACATCTGCTCGCAAGACTGAGGTTCAACAAGCTTGCCACCAAACTGGGACTTGGATCTGGTTGAACAGTCACAATACCTAACATACCCAGCATCACTCAAGATTTCCGACCTCTTAGATGCCCCCAAGAAAGCTTGTATATACACCAAAATTGACCTCAGACATGCCTATCATCTCGTTTGAATTGCCGAAGGGGACGAATGGAAGACAGCCTTTAGGACACATTATGGATCCTTTGAGTGGCTTGTCATGCCTCTCGGTCTTTCTAATGCCCCTGCTGCATTTCAGCACTTTATGAACAACATTTTTGGCGATCTATTAGACAATTGCACCATCATCTATTCCAATGATGAATCATTGCATATCGAACATGTTTGCAAAGTTCTTCGATAATTACACAAACACAATGTTATGGCCCATACTGCCAAACAAACCCATATTAAACCCCACAACCACCTGCGCCGTTTCCGGGACCTTTCCAATCGCTCAAAGTCTGAATAACCGATTTCCGGATGTCTGATACATCATTCCGAGGTTCTGCAATTCCGAACCTCTGAAGACTCTGGAGTCAAGGTTCCGATCCTTTGATAGACGATGCGCAGGATCATCGTGTACCTCACTCCTTGTTCTTCAATTTTATATTGCCCCTTGTACTCTCTTCCCCCCCTTGTCTTTACTCGGTAAAAGATAGTACAAGAACTAGATACATATATATAAACCACCAGTCGACTGGACTATTCGCCAGTACAAATATTGACTTAATACTGCATCGTAGTTTCCAATTAAGTTCCGGTAAACTTCCAAATTTCCGAAATTAGGGACAGATGATCGAGGAGGGCGCAACACATAAGTTGAAGCCAAGTCCCTGCAACCTCAAACTACCCGTACCACCTTATACCATGAACAGTCCCAAGACCCCCAGTGTTCCCGACTTCCATCTGCTCCGATTCCGATCCCGATTCCGATCCTCCACCCCACCTTTGGAATACGAACTTCCCCTTCAGAAACCCTTTGGAACCCTCTGAAAACCCTTCTGGGAGTCCCTAGCTAAGTGCTAAGATGTGGATTTAACACACAACCTTTATGCTCGAGAAGACAAATGCTCTTTCCACCAAACATCCATCAAATACCTCAGATATATCCTATCACTCAAGGGTCTTATGATGGTGAAAGACAAAGTCAAATGCATTACTCAATGGCCCGAGCTGCAAAAAGTCAAGGATGTCCAATCATTCCTTGGATTTGTGAACTTCTATCAAAGATTCATTTTCAACTATTCCTCCATTATGACTCCTCTTACTTGACTGACTTTCAAAGGTCTGGCATGGAACTGGAGTGAGGAGTGTAGAGATGCATTTAATAAGCTGAAGCTGGCATTCACGTCTGCCCCCATCTTAACTCATTGGACCCTGATTTGCCCTTGATTGTGGAGACAGATGCATCAGATTACACTTTAGCAGCTATACTCTCTCAACCCTCCCTAGATGGCAAGCTTCATCCTGTTGCTTTTCATTCCCGAACTTTTACTTCTCCCAAACTCAACTACAACATTCATGATAAAGAACTGCTCACGATTTTTGAAGCTTTTCAAAAGTGGTGTCACTCCTTAGAAGGTTCCAGCGACTCTGTCAATGTCATCACTGTAGGGGAATTGGGAGTGTCCCCTATCATTTCTGGTCATTTTTTCGAGCTTAATCAGTCTGCATATGTCCGAACCTCTTCCAACAAAAATATTCACTTAAAACTTCCATATCTTGGCAACAAAAAAAATATAATAATATTTTTGGCAGGCCAATCAAGAGTGAAATACCTCTAGTAATTAACTCTTGATTTGCAAGAAGATTGAGCCAATGGATAATCATAAAAATATGTATATTTTTGCCTATCTATGTATGGATCTGCAAGCCACAACAACTATAGAACCAATATTCAAACCTATGAAAAAGGCTCTAATTTTCTGGCTCAAGTTCTCAGTCCACAATGTACAACAAATTCCTGGACTTATATAATACTAATTACATAAATGGTCAGTACAGAAGCATGGCTTACATAATATTAGTATTTTGTGACATGACCAGTCATGAAAGTACCAGTCGTGGGAATATTATATTTCTTTATTGTAAACGTAGATACAATGGTGACACAATGACTCCTCAGGCTTCCAAAGCATTCCAATACTTTCTGAACACCTCCACAAGCTTCATGAAGGTATTGCCTTATCAGGAGATTACATAATTGGCTTAGAATTAGTATAAAAGAAGCTAGTTATGTAGTGTAAAATAACAATCATTTTTCACCCATATCAATCCACAGGATTAAGGAAGTGCCAGCAGCATTCTCATAAGTAGACTGAAGTCTTCTTAAGTAACTGGTCCGAAGACCAGAAGCTACACTCTACAACAAGTCCAAAGACTTGTTGATTAGGTTTATTCTGAAGAGTAAACTTTAACCTTGCTACCAAAGTGGCAGGTTACCCTCATAACCTAAATCCATAAAAACTAAGAAAGAACTAAATCAACTAAAAAATAGAAAAGTGGAAATAAATCTAAACCAGTCTAGAACTAATAGTTTAACACTCTTAAACTATTGATTCTATATGTAATGGACAAGATACCTGACAAGACCCCCTTTAAATATTCTCTTTGGACAAATGACCCAGATCAGAATCAATAAAGACACTTTGCACAGCTACAAGAGATTTCATTAATTCTTTATTGCAATACTCTTGTGATAACAGACTAAGTGAATCTCTGGAGTATAATTTCTTAATTGGGTTCTCCGTTAAAATAGCCTGTGCAGGTGTATTTTGTTGTCCTCCTGTATCTCATCGGAGAACTTGACTTGCCTTGGTTCACACCAAAGTTTTGTCACAGCTTCTCGGGTTCCAAAACACTATTGCAACTATCAACAAGACAACTGGGCTTTGCTATTACCCCTTGCAGAGTTTGCCTATAACAATGCTCCTAGTGCCACTACTGGAGTCTTGCCTTTCTTTGCCAACAAAAGCTATCATCCCAATTTCACCATTCATCCCAAATGCAACCTTGCTTCATCATGAGCACAAGAGTTTGTAGTCGACCTAGATGAATTGCACCAGCAGCTTCAAACCAATATCCTTGATGCTCAACAAATATACCAGACCTCAGCAGATGCTAAACAACTTCCATCTCCAGGCTTTCCTATTGGCAGTCTCACATTTATCAAAGCCAAATTCCTCAGGACTACCCATCCCATGAAAAAGCTAGCTGAGAAGTTTTTGGGTCCATTTGAAATCATTGCACATCCAGGTACTCACTCAGTTACTCTGAAACTCCCAGGCTACATGAACGCAGTACATCCTGTATTCCACATTTCAATGCTCAAGCCAACCTCTCCTAATCCCATTCCTAATTGCATTCAACCACCTCTGCCCCCAGTCATAATCAACAGCAAAACCAAATTCAAGATATCTGAGATCCTTGACTCAAAAATTGATAATTGATGTATGGCATGCAAGTTGTTGTACTTAGTGCAGTGGGCAGGATATGAAGGCACAGATGAAGAAACTTCATGGCTCCTTGCAACAGAACTCAACCATGCTTCAGAACTCATTCAAGACTTTCACAAGTCATATCCATCCAAACCTGGACCATTACCCATTCCTTACAATTTCTCTTCCATTCACTCTCGCTCATTCTGTTCATTATCACTCTTTGCATTTCAGTTCCATTCATTCTGTCTTCAAGCTCAAAAAAATAAAACAACCACAATTCCGATTCATTCATTCCAACTCACAATTCAGCTTCTTCTTCCAATTTCAAGTTCAACTCTCAGTTTCCATTCCATCATTCCTCATTCCAATTCAACTCTTAATTCTGAACTATTTACTCAATTCACACTCAAGTCCAATACAATTCAATCTGCACACTATTTTACAATTCTAATTCTACTTCTCCATCATCCTCCAAATCATCAAAGGCACTCTTCAGGTTTTCAGCACCCAACACCCAATTCTCCTAAGTTCCCCGCACCCTGGGTAGTTCCTGCATAATGTCTGCACTGGCAGACCTCTGATAACCTATCTGCAACAATAAGTTTCTTACCTCCACTCGCAATTCATCATTCATCATCCTCAGCTCGGCATTTTCATGCCTACTATCTGCCACTTCCCATTGAAGCTCATCCACAGACTGCTTGAGCTCCACCAGTGCTGCAGTCAATATGATGACTGGGGAGGGCTGAGGAGGGACAGGAACAACAAGGGGAGGAGGGGGGACAACCATGGGAGGCAGCAAGGGAAGAGGTGGAGGAGATGGCATAAGCAGTGGAGAAGGAGTAGGAGGTGGAGGAGGAGGGGGTAGAGGGGGTAGAGGCATAGGTGATGACACCGTTATTTATGGTGTCAGTACTGGTGAAGGAATGGGTAGTTCAGAAGCTGCGAGGGATGAAGGCTGGGGAGTAGGAGTTCCACATTGGAAGAGGGGAGTACGTGCCCTTTTCAAAGGTCCTGGCCCATTCAAATCATGAGCCTCAGGTGTACCCTTCCTTGTCCTTTTCTTCCTTGGACTTCCTTCTACTTTGCTACTTCTCGCATTTCTCTTCCCTTTACCTTTCCTCTTACTGGTGCCTCTGCCTCACACATTTATTGTACAGCCAACCCCCCTCTCACTACACCACACACACACTCCCATATCCAAATCCCTGTCCCATTTCTGAAGACAAGTATTGTGCCATTGCATGCATCGTTTGCAGAGGAGGTCAGACTTGTGGCCCTCGACCCAAGGCATATTGTTGTCCTCTTCTACCAGCCTTGCATCGTGGTAGAAGATGATCTTGGAGTCAAACTTGTTGTTTCACATCTCCAGACAAGCATACTAGACAAAAAAAATTAGTACTACATCATATCTGAGCTGTTACGATAGTGAAAAAGACGTATTTGTAATATTATTGTAATCTCCCAATGGCGAAGTTATTGGCAAGGTTCGGAGTTGGGGTTGGCTTCAACGTACTTGCGTTGCACCCACTTGGATCGCACGGTCCCCAAATTTCGTAAATGCGAAGTAACAGAGGATCTTAGTCAAAATCAAGATTGATTTTCTGACTGAGGACTGAACTA
>QLPG01007550.1:0-13159 GCA_003314385.1 Gomphus sp. MG54 | reverse complement strand
ATGTATACTACTCTGACACTCGTGGACGGTCCCAATGTGCCAGTAGATGAGTGGCAGTGGAATTCCTTCCACTCGGACTCCAAAGCACAAGCCGGGATGACAACTCCGGCCGTACACATTTTTTCAAAAAACGATGCTCCAAATATCCGGGAATCAGGGGTACCAGAGCTTACGACAAGTCTTCGTGCCTCGTTCGATCCCAATCCGCAGTGGCTGGATGACCCCATGTGGTATGCCGATTACACTCCAACCGAACTGCATGATGGCCTCGCCCTTTGTTCACGAGCGCTGTATTTATTTCCCATGTTTGAACGTCCCGTCACTATGCTCACATTCCAACAGGGATTCCCCGCTTCGATACCTGCAACTTCCCATCGGTGCCGCTGGTCCCTTGATCCCCAAGGTCGACGATCAGTGACGTGCATTGGTGACTGGGCCGTGCGGTCACATCTCTGTACGCTCCACCTTCGTACCCCAAGCCCTATCTGTTCGTACGTGAATCATTCCATGGAACAACCTCGCACTTTTTCATCTTTCGAACGATGGGCTTCTTCTACCCTTGTACACAAGGGTGACCTCTCTGGCATTGTGCGGCACATCTACCAGGGGAAAGGTAACCAATTAGCTTTGGACTGAAATGTGTCAGTTTGCGGGGAACTGGGGGTATGTGTGTGTTGCAACCTGAAATGCTTTGGGTGACAAGAACAGAGATGTTAGAGTTTGAGTCAGTTAACTTATACACATAGACACAGAACAACTCTATAATAGTGATGAGATTGTGTATATCAATGAGATCATGTGATATTGGAGGGACTTTGGCCGGTGATTAGAGAATACAGCGATGCTGATTCTGGAGCTTAAGTCAAATGTAAGATCAATGGGCGATTTTCAGATGGGAAACATAGCACTTGAGGCAGAAATAAGAACGTTTATGAAAGTTCAAGCATCACAAATCATGCATGTCACATGGTCATATCCATTTTTAGCCTTTAAACCATCAACTACAGCTAGCATATCAAACAGTAATATTCAGTAGTCTACACACTCAAAACAACCTATTTCTGCCTACCCCCACCTTTAATTATACCCACCAAAGATATATTTTCTGTGCATACCCCGCTTTTTTTCCCTCTTGCCTTCCTCCCCTTTGGTATTTCACACAGTAAGCGAAATGTGTGTCAATCAATTTACCTTTTCTGTGCATCATCCGGCATAATGAGGATAATAGACTTCCCCCGGTAAATTGAAAAGACAAAAGAAGAAGAAGAAGAAGAAGAAAGCTTTTGCAACCAATGAATTTAAAGGAAAACTTCACCGATGTTTTTATCTGTCATCTAACCCTCAGAAAACCATTTAATATGGTATATTAATTTCTGATCATGGAAATTTTTTGACATCGCTGAATTCTCATTACCCATTCCTCCGGTCGCCCATGCCTACAAACATTTAGAGGATCTTTTTTGAAAAATGGATTTGAACCAGGTCCGCAGCAGTGACAACTGTTCGATCCGATGACAGCTCCTTGACCAAAATCGTGTTGTATTCCGGTGGTTGGTGGCTTTTCTTCATGTGACATGATTCTTTCATGTGTCGTTTGACAGCATCATCCCTTGAGAAAAGAAGATTGCACCCTGTGTGCCCACAAACAAATCGCACATTTTTATGGTGCGTTAGTGAGTGGCGGCAACACTCTTCGATCCTTGCTGCAAGATGGTGACACTGCTGACCATCAGTGGTTTGAGTGCAGCGGAACTTCATTTTGGTAATACCGGCGGGAAGGGGCATGGGTGCCGAAATTTCATAGCGCGGCTTGTTGTCTTTTAAGCGGGAAATATCGGCGTTAAGTCGTTTCACCGCCGTAGGATGAAACGATAAGGATTTTCTACGCTTTTCACGGTGTTGGCGGATTGGTTGCGTCTTTGGCTTGTATTGTCTGGGTGGCCAAGAATGAGATGCTGGTGGAGTGGTGACTCGACGAGCACATGAAAGTCCCGTGCGTTCGTGATGTGGGGGAGGCTCTGAAAGGAGCTCCGAATCTGACTCGACGTCACAGTCGTATGGTATGGTCTGGTGAACGCGGCGACAGGCGCGACGGGGCCTGCGGGCGCTTTTGTTGGATTGTTTTGCTGTTACTTCAACAGCAAATTTTGAAGGGCTTTGACCCGACTCTTCAACAAGACTGACGCTTGTCTCCCAAGGTTCTTCGGTGAGAAATTCGGAAGTATGATGAGTATAAAGTCGCGTTGAAATCATCCAATGAGATGACCTCACCTTCTTTGGGTGGGACATGCAGAGTAGGAGGAGGGGATAGTGAGTGAGAGGAAGATGAGGCAATATCTCCTTCTATGACACCACTTTGGGAAGGGGCCTCGATACACGCTTCGACAAGACTAAGTCCTGGCCAGGAAGCGTCTTCTGGCAAATCGGGAAATAGGAATGGAGAACTCCATATGTCGGAAGCTTTATGTTGTGGGCTGTAAGAGTCTTCCCCAGAAAAAAGGGGCATTTTTGCAATGGCTGGATTGAGGCAAAACATATAGTTTTTGAACCCCGCCTGCAGATCAAGACAAACAAGGATGAATAAGCTGAGACTGATATGAGTGCACAGAACTCACGGGACATTTTTTCAAGTGAGGAGAACCGTGAGACATGTCTATCTAAATTGTTCTTCAAGGTAGGGTGAAAAGTTGGTGAGGGAGTGTACAGACACCAGTCATATATATGTAAAAGAGAACAATAGGTTCTGAGAATCGTCAAAGCGCACATTGTGGACACTAAGAAAAAAAACGAAGAAGATGTGAAAAACGGTAGCCGAGCGTAATATAATTTTGATCCTGACAGCGCTTTTGGGTCGCAGTCGCGCCCTTTGTCGACGCTTTGACTTTCGAGGTTTCAAATCTAGGTACGCTTGGTTTCTTGGAGGCGTTATTTTTGAACAAATGTGGACTAGTCTCAGCACAAAGTTGGTTCAAGGCAGTCCTGTAATTGCACTAAGGCAGCACGTTTTTTAGGTGTCACGGCGCTGTGAGATGCTTCGAAGTTATGCGTCGGCAAATATTTGATTGATCTATTTCACTCGACATAGCCACTTAACTTGAGCTCACTTTCACTTTATGAGAGTACAGAACCTTTTGTTCATATGCAAATGTGGTCTATGTGGGCTTTGAGATCAAGGGGTACTACACCATAACCTATTGTTCTCTCCCCTTATCACTGATAGACGCCAGTGCTTCTTATCCACACTGGTAATGTATTGACATCGCCACACCCTATTTCCCACCATACCTTAATTCTTCGTTACTCTATGCGAGATTCATCATGTTTTGAAAAATTTCTCTCAATGGTCCCTCTTAATTGTTCACTCCCCTCCTTCCGTACCACATATGGCTTTGACCCTCTCACACTTCCACCCTCCAACATCCAATCACAACGGCCATTTAACACTCACACGTGATTGTTTCGGCGCCTTCCTCACCGGTTCTTCTGTTGGAAATCACGCGCTCTGTTAACCCGACCCAAGTGACAACTGCCAAGATTTCCAACACAATGGACGCTAGCACGTCACTGTCAATCTGAATCTTTCAATGTAAAATTTTTCATGTTTTGGATTCGCACATATGTCCTGATATTATAAAAGTCATTACACTCGACATTATACATCCACCTTCTTGTGTTAGGTATTCTGCGTTGTTAGGTATTAGACACGACCTTTCGCCGCCCCACGCTTCCGTCCCACATAACCTTCGACGGTCAACGGTTCCCAAGGATTGTTGCTATTAATTTTCATTTACCTTTAGAACGACCGTTAATTTGTCGATTCGTGAAGTCTTATCTAACCACACGAAGGTTACATCTCTCGGCGTTTCCTGGGATAGATACTTGACCCCCGTTTTGGATAATCAACACAACGTTTTCTGTCATGCAGATGATAACTCCTTTTGACAATAGGTAAGGATCTCTATCTGATGGTAGGATCATCAATGCATTGAAGCTGATGGAAAAGGTTGTAAATGAGAGATGAGTTACTCGGGTGCCGTTAAATCCATGCATTTGCATTTCTCAGCGAGAAAAACGCGTTGGTGTCAGGTCTCTGTTGAGCAATGCCATATGTTCCTTGATTCGGCTCATAATAAGTGAGTCGAGATGATACCATCAGGTCTTGTCCCCAAAGTGATCTACAAAGAACAATCAAACTGATCATGTAATTTACATAAGAAGTCACGTAATCTGACCATCTCACTGATTCCAGAATCAGAACACCAGGCATTCATCCAGTATGAAAACTGTGAACGACTTCCACCCTGATATTGTAGCCATGATATTGAAAGGAGCTTCCTCCAAGCTATGCTGAGCGTGACCCGGGTGAGAACGATTCACTAGTTATTCTCCCCTAACTTCTCACTTGTCTTCCTCATAGACTTCCAGTTTCCTTCGTTCCATTGGCTCCTCGAACAGATCATTATGGCTCAACGCGGAAAATGCAGAATTACTTCCTCTTCCAACCGGCCATTTACTCGCTACGGTTCCCGTCTCATTGCTGAGTCGGCTCGCGGTTCGTGCCACTGCACTGTCTGAAATATGGGATAGTTCAGTCTCCTATCCCATAAGATCCACTCGGATCCCAATGCTTCCTTTTCAATACCCAACATATCAGGCTCTAGTGTTTTCCCCTTGGTATACTTTCCTATTGAGAACCAATGGCTCCTCACATGCACCGACAGAGGCCTCCATCTATTCTCCCTTGACACCAGGGAGTTTGTCCCCCTGGACATAGAGGGTCATGTAGAAAGCTATGCAGTTGAGTCTTTCAACGGCGGATCCTCGATCACTCTCGCACTGTTGAAGTCCATAGCAGTAGGAGGAATACACAGCAAGCATGTCCTTATCTGGTTATGGCACATTATCAATGAATAATGTTAATATCATCTATAACCTAATTTCCTTGATGTGTACTTCATTCAATTAGAACCCAACGGGGACTTCTCTTTTGTGCCACGATGCAAAAAGCTTATTGCATACACCTGACACTGCCCCTCACTCCTTCAGAGAGACACTTTTGGTCATCAGGACATTCTCTGTCAGTGTGAGGGGACCATTGGTTGCTGTATCATTGGCGTGTTAGAAAGTCAGAAAGTCAGTTTATTGTTCATTCTCATTTTTTCTATTGTTTTCATTGTTACTTTGTTTTCTATTTTTTTTCTCTCATTATTATTGTCATTGCCGTGATGCTATGTTTTATTGCATCGCCGATTTAACCGTTTTCCTTTCTGTCACATGCGTGTGACTCGGGCGTGACATTCACTCACATATGTTCAATCGCGCGCGTCATACATGGCGCGCGTCATACATGACGCACGCCCGCATGAAAGTATTTTCCTTTATGTTCGCGTATTTTATATTTATAACTAGTGTAGTTTTTAACTGTGATAATAACAATTTTCATATCAGCTTTGGTCTGACTGCTCATGAGCTCACCATGAGTTTTTATTTCCACTACATCCTTTCATCTTAAAAATCTTATCATAACATGGTGTACAAGATATTCATCACCAATTGGCAAGAATGCTTAGGTCTAAAACTCACTCTGGAGTATCCACATGTCGAAGATGTGTGCTGTCATTTTTGAAGTTGTCTCGTATTTAATACTAATTTATGCTTAGACTATCAGGTTAACACATGCTTACTTTCATCCCTCCCAGCTCATCCTCATTTCTGAGATGCTCATTGAAGACGAAGAGGCACCACTCATTATTTTAGAGAGCAACAAACCCCTTGACTCCTGGATGTCTATCCACATGGTACCTTTGCCATTGGAATTACTCCCCTTCAATAGGTCTGATTTGACAGACAAGAGTCCAATATATAGAAAAGGGGTAGGGCTGACAATAGTCACAACAAGCTATATATTGATAAACTGAGTCACAAGTACTGTCAGGAGCCGGATTCTGACGGACTTCGGTACTGCCGAAAGGGTGTTGTCGAAAGGTCAGGCGGACTATGGCCAAGTCCTGCAGGCCAAGAGTAGTGGCGTTGGCTTCAACGTACTCGTGTGTTGCGCCCTACTTGCCGTGCGTGCCACTGTATTTGCAACAGACAGATACTCAGGGGGATGCTGAAGATGCCGGCCTGAGTCGAGGACTTAACAGAAGAGAAGAAGGTAGAAGGGCCTAAGCCTAGTTGATACCCAGAATGAGGAAGTATGTACA
The DNA here is from genome assembly GCA_003314385.1 of Gomphus sp. MG54. Taxonomy (NCBI): domain Eukaryota; kingdom Fungi; phylum Basidiomycota; class Agaricomycetes; order Gomphales; family Gomphaceae; genus Gomphus; species Gomphus sp. MG54. Next base: position 6,953 of record QLPG01007550.1, on the reverse strand, counting down.
TGCATGTCCTACTTATATAGGTTTAAGAAGCGACATGTGGAATAAGGAATGTGGGACAACAAGGTATGCAGAGCAATGTGGTTGTTGTCCACAACGAACAAAATTGGAACAAGGAATGCAAAGCGGGGATAGAACAATAAAAGACAGTATAATAGGATCATGACTCGAAAGGGGACAATAAGGAGTGGCTGGATATAAAACAATGGGTCGCGTCCGAGGATAATACAAGGACGGGGAGTCCCGAGGTGAAAACGAGCTGAGGAGTGCGGATGGTGAATGTGCCGAGCCGGGACCGGCACACCAAGTGTTATGCGGGCGACGCGGGCACTTGGTCGTGGATATAGAGTAATTGCTCGGTCGGCACTGCCGGCGGATGGGTCTCGGTACGTGGACTTGACAAGTACCTAGATGATAGTCAGAACAAGCTGAGCTATTGTCATACAGTTGTCGACTACTTATACTGCTACGAGTGCTGCAGTGGACTGACACACATGTCTCACAAGAGTACAATAAGAAAAATGCATAAGTTGGACAAAGGAATAGATATCATAAGGGGCAACCTAATCTGGCTCAGCGATTTGCTCAAGTGCTACTGATTTTCCTAAATTCCCCCTTGATTGAGCCATAGATGAGACTAGTTTTCCCACAAAGATACTCATGTTTGTAACAGGACAGGGATTTGATTCACAGGTCAGTGGCATTGTTGTCTGACTCCACAGATATGATATTGATAGTTTCGTTTTTGATAGTATTGCAAATATAATGGTAGCAAATATCAATGTGTTTGGTACATTTGTGATAAACACTATTTGAAGTGATGGCTTGTGCTCTGGTTGAATCACAATAAATGCTAAGGGGAAGATTGATATTGAAATCCAGCTGCTCGAGTAAAGATATTGTCCATTGGGCATGTTTTGAAACATCAGTAAGGGCCATATACTCAGCTTCCATTGAGGAGAGTGCAAGAGTGCATTGCTTCTGTATAGCCCAAGCAACTGATCCTCCAGATAGGATAAAAATGTAGCCTGACATCAAATATCAATTATCTGTGTCAGCACCCCAATCTGAGTCAGAATAGCCTATGAGCTCAGTGGAATCATTGGTGCCATAAGTAAGTTTGTATTCGCAAGTGGTGGCAAGATATTGCAAAACATGCTGAGTGGAAAGAAGGTAAGTTTGCAGAGGTTTGGAACCAAATAGTGACAGTTGATTCACATGGAAACAGATGCCAGGATGTGAGCCTAACATTGTGTATATCAACAATCCGATGATTTGTTGGTAGCACGATGTGAGAGAGGATTCTAAATCTGGATCAGTATTGATTACAAGTTTGGTTCCTGCTGTAAAAGGGGTATAGACTGGTTTGCACTGTAACATGTCAAACCATGTAAGCATTCTCTGAATGTAGGGAGACTGGTCAATAGAAAAGGGTTTCTTCTGGTGATCACAAACAATATATAGCCCAAGAAATTGACTGACTTCCTCTAAGTCGGTAACCCCATAATATGTAGCAATTTAAGTTTTAAAAGACTCAATGTCTTTTAACATGCCAAAGATTGCAATGTCATTGACATAGACAAGTGTGATGAGTGGGTCTCCCCCTTTATGATACTTGATGAAAACCAATATGTCACTAGTATTGTTTTTCTGAAAACCAAGTTCTGTGAGTGTGTGTTAAGTCTCAGTAATACTAATAGTACAGACGGGAGTTGGCCAAGTCCTGTGGGTCGATCAAGGTGGCTAGGCTTTAATATACTCATGCATTATGCCCTGCTGTTCTGTGTATGCCACTAATTTGGACAGAAGAAGGACCTAGGAGGGTGCCAAGAGTGTCAGCCTAAGTAAAGGACTTTAGACAGAAAGAGAGAGGACTAGAGGATGTGAACTAAGTTGATATTCAGAGTGAAGGACTATCTACATACATTCACTACTTATATAAGTTAAGAAGGGAGATGTGGAACAGGGTGACATAAGGAATGGAGAACAATAAGGTATGAAGAACCATATAGGAGCATTGTCTACAGTGATCCAGAATAGAATAAGGAATGTGGATGAGAATAGAACAATCAAAATAAGATAATAGAAATGTGGCCAAAAATAGAATAATAGAGAGTGAGCAAATATAAGACAATAGGGTCATGGCCAAAGATAAAAAAAATGGTAAAATTTCCTGATGTCAGGCACCAGTATTGCCGACAATGCATGGGCTGAGCATTATAGTAATAGTGCTGGCTTCACGATGCTGGCGGGAAGTAGCCAAGTCCTACAGGCCGGTCGTAGTGGCTTGGCTTCAACATGCTCATGCATTGTGCCCTACTTTCTATATGTGCCATTGATTTGGGACAGAAGAGATACCTAGGAGAGTGCTGAGAGTGTCAGCCCAAGTAAAGGACTTTAGACAGGAGGAGGGAGGACAAGAAGGTGTAAACCTAGTTGATTTCCAGAACAAAGAACCATCTACATACATTCACTACTTATATAGGTTAAGAAGTGAGATGTGGAACAGGGTGGCACAAGGAATGGAGAACAATAAGGTATGAAGAATCATGTGGAGGTATTGTCCACAATGATCAAGAATAGAACAAGGAATGTGGATGACAATAGAACAATGAAGTATAACCAGAACAAAAGAGTGAGTGAGAATAGAACAATGGAAAATGGCTGAATATAAAACAATAGGGCCATGACCAAATAATAGGCAAGTAGTAAATGTCCCAAAGGGGACCAGTTATAGGGAAGGAAGGGGAATGAAAGAATAACAATGAATAGAAGGGGTGATATGAGGAAAGTAAACCAAATGATGAGCTGAATGTACTGAGCTGAGGCCACATACTAGTGAGGAATGGCTTGTCACTGGTGTGGGATTAAACGGTAAGGGTTGATCGGTCAGTACTACTGAGTGAACCATGGCTCGGTATCATGGGCTGTACACCTGAGGTAGAATGGGCTGACAAATGAGTGGATGGGGCAGGATTAATAGATAATGAGTGGTGAAGAGTGGGTGAGGGAAAAGGATAGAGAATGTGGAGGATGAATGTGCCAAGCCGAGACCAAAGTACCAAGTGGTATATGTGTGGTTTGGTCACTTGTGCATGGAATTAGGCTGATTGTTTGGTCATCACTGCCAAGTTACCGGATACTTGGTATGTGCACTTGACAGTGTGCCATGCAGGTAGATATGCCATTGTCAAACTGCCCGCTTTAGACCTTATATAGCCTTTTTGAGTACACACACATGATTTTCCTTTCCTGCAATCACAAAACCCTTCGGTTGTTCCATATACATATACATATCTCCTCATCCAAATCTCCTTAGGTATGCTCATTTGATATCAATGTGGTGAACATCCGAGTCAAAGTGTGCTGAGATTGATAGTAGTAAGCAAGAGGAGTCTAATCTTGTGACAGGGGAAAAAGTTTCTTCATAATTGATGCCTTTGGCTTGTGAAAAACCTTTTGCAATGACAGGAGACTAGTGTTATGGCCCATGCTGCTAGTAAACCCACATCAATCCCCACAACCACCTGCACCATTTCCAGGACCTTTCCGACTGCTCAAAGCCTGAATAACTGCTTTCTGAATTCCATTGTATTGACCCAAGGTTCTATGTTCCCAAACCTCCAAAGATTCCGAAGCCAAGGTTCTGCTCCTTTGATAAATGACATGCAGGATCATCACGTACCTCACTCCCTTGTTCTTCATTCTGTATTGCCCCTTGTACTCTCTTCCCCCCCTTGTCTTTACTTGGCAAAGTTAGTACAAAGACTAGATACATGTATATAAGACACTAGTCGACTGGACTATTTGCCAGTATAAATATCAACTTAATTCTGCATTGTAGTTTCCAATTCAATTCCAGTAAACTTTCTAACTTTCCGAAATTAGGGACAGATGATCGAGGAGGGCATAACATATAAGTTGAAGCCAAGTCCCTGTAACCTAGAACCACTCAAACCACCTAATACCATGAACAGTCCTAGACCCCCTGGCACTTCCCATCTTTCTGCCCCTTTCTGATTCCGATGGTGAACCCATGACCTCTAGTCCCTCCTCCTCTGGAGTATGAACCCCCTCTCAGAAATCATGTGGAACCTCCAGAAACCCTTCCAGAAGCCTCTAGCTAAGCACTGACATGCAGATTTAATAGTATATTTGTACTCACACTCCTGATCATCATAAAGCATGAGACCTATCATGTGTTCACAAGCCCTATGGACAATCACCTAGGCATCTGCCTGCCATGCATCCATCCCCAGAGAACTGTCTGCCCCCAGACCAAGTTTCCAGATGTCTCAGACCCCAGCACACCCTCTGGAACCTTCATCTGACTCTGGATTCTTGGACACAGACCTACACCCACGTTCAAATATGACCAATCTGTTCCTCGTGAACCACCCCCTGGTGACTCAACAATCATCGCCCTCAGAGATGCAATCCAGTTCAAGACAATCCTCAGCAGTGCTGTCAACCTCATTGGCACCACCCCCTTTCGTATCTCCCCCCTACATACCACCACCCTTTGCACCTCCACCCATCGCACCACCACCTGCTGCACCACCACTCATTGCACCACCACCTGTTGTACCTCCACCTGCTGCACCACCCCCATCATCCAGCCCCATGTTGCACCACCTGCCACAGTACTGCCACCTCCTGCACACCCAGGAGGGGCCCCCACCTTAGGACCCAACGTTGTGCCTGATCTCACTCAGGCCCTCATTATGCTGGCAAGCCACTTAGCCAGCCTCAGAAGATCAGCCCCCCATGCCACCAAGGTCTGGGATCCAGATACCTTTGATGGATCCAATTTGAGAAAACTACAAGCCTTCCTAGTGCAGTGTAGTCTGAACTTCCATGACTGCCCTGACACTTTTGATACTGACAGTGGCAAGGTAACCTATGTACTGTTGTACCTGACTGGTACCACCCTGGACTGGTTTGAACCAGCTCTTTCTACCCCCTGCAAGCCAGACTGGCTCTATGACTATGCAGAGTTTGTTAATGAACTCAAAACCAACTTTGGCCCCCATGACCCGGGAGGAGAGGCCAAAGCAGACCTTGAGAACCTCTGCATGCACGATAACCAGCGCATCATAAAATATGTAGTTGAATTCAATTGACTAGCCACCCACGTCCACTGGGGCGATACCACACTTCACCGCCAGTTCTACAATGGACTCCCCAGCAGGATCAAGGACGAGTTCTCCAGGGTAGAAAAACCCCACTCCCTACTCCGACTCCGCCTCCTATCCCAATCTATTAATGCCTGCTACTGGGAGCGATGATTGGAAATTGCCAGAGAGCCCTCCTCCACCCGGAACTTTGACTGCCCCTACAACAGAGGGAGGACCCCCATGACCAGGTACTTGGCCCCTAATATGGGCAATAAGATGGGCAATTCAGGCTAACCCGCGATCCCATCCAGTGGCAGCAGGACTACCACGGATCTTTCATCCAAAATTGGAAAAGACGGAAAACTTACATCACAAGAATGGCAATGCCGCTTCAAACAAACCCTCTGCCTCTTCTGTGGTAGATTGGGCCATGCAGCTAAGGAATGCCAAGATCCACCACAACAGTTACTAAAGGGTGCGCAGCCTCTGTGACAGAGGAACTTGAAGAAGAGTCCAAAATCTCAGATGCTTTGGAAACCGAGGAATAAGAAGCAAGGCCCCCAACTCCGGCACCAGTTGTTCACATTGAACACCAACTGTGCCCAGGGAATAAAACAAACAACGCATCCAACCTCTGCAGGAATATGACCACCCATGACCAATTGTCAAAAAGATTTTGACCTGTTTCTTCAAAAACAACTCCGACCCTCCAAACTCCATCAGAATTCTAGTTGCCAGTGTACCATATGCTCACCTGCTATGATCCATCGATCAACAGGGCGTTGAGTGCTACTCATTTAGATATTCGTCCTAACTGATTCTTAGTACCATGGAGCCAGCAGTTTTCACTCAGCGCTCAATCCAACCCTCCAAAAAACTCCACTTAGGAAGACCCCTAACAATTGTGGAAATTCTGTACCATCCCTTAGACAAAATGGTACCATGTGTAGATTCTCTCTAGACTAGAACTTTGATAACATGTTAATACGAACTGAACTATTGACACGGTTCAAACCGAGACTTGAATTGTAGGACATTCTCCAAATCCCAATGATGCCACCATCATCCAAGCAACGAACCAGTGACCAACCACTATGGCTACCATGACCACCATGACCACCACGACCCCCAAGACCACCAATGATGCCCCAGAGAGGAGAAAACAGGAAAAAATTCCAAGGTTTCCTGAGGATTGAGAATCCATGTTCTCCATAGAGGAAAGGCCTCTCCCAGTTCTGAAAACACCCCTCTTATAGGTAATGGGGCCATCAGAACTTATTGATCCACAATCACCCCAGAAAATAGCCAGGAAGATCCTACAGTCATGTCCATCTTAATTACCGCCTCGATTAAGCTTAGGACCTCAAGAGCTCAGTCCTAATGGAGGGATACTGTTATGGGCCATCCTGCCAATAAACCCACATCAATCCCCACAACTACCCGCACCATTTCTGGGACCTTTCTGACAACTCAAAGCCTGAATAACTGCTTTCCAAATTCTGTTGTATCAACCTGAGGTTCCATGTTCCCAAACCTCTGAAGATTCTAAAACCAAGGTTCCACTCCTTTGATAAATGACAGGCAGGATCATCACATACCTCACTCCCTTGTTCTTCATTCTGTATTGCCCTTCTCCCCCTTGTATTTACTTGGCAAAGTTAGTACAAAGACTGGATACATGTATATAAGACACCAGTTGACTGGACTATTTGCCAGTATGAATATCAACTTAATTCTGCATCGTAGTTTCCAATTCAGTTCCAGTAAACTTTCTGAGTTTCTGTTATGGCCCATACTCCCACTAAACCATACCAACCCCCACAACCACCCACACCTTTT
>QLPG01007539.1:0-13280 GCA_003314385.1 Gomphus sp. MG54 | reverse complement strand
GTATGTAGGAGGGAAAGATTCTGTCGACCCGTTGTGCTCATCCGCATCTTGAGCTAGCGCAAAACACTCAATCCAACGCGTAGAGGAATCGTAAATTTCAAACGCGCATTCCTAAAACTCGGCGTCTCCAGCTGAGTTCCCTACATCATTCTACCCGGAGCAAGATTTACCACTCAGCTCTCTTACGAATTCATGTAATTACATTTGGTCTACGTCCTTCTCATGAATTTGCTCTTGACTTCCCTAAATTATAATTATCTATTAAGTTATGTGTCACAAGTTGTCCATCGTGTATTAATGAATTAGCCAAGTACAGTAATGCACTGGGCAAGAGTCTGGGGTTGGAGAGAGGAGAATTACAAGGTAAGGGTGATGTGTACATATATCATTTATGAAGATAACAACTCTATGGCCAGACATTAGATTCGCATATGACTATCCGCAGAGTCTAGACCCCTCTAGTGTTTACATTCCCTTTTAGGCTCCCTTGCGACAACTAAAATCCATTTTGAGTCAGTGAGAATGTATGGAATCAATCCTTAACTCCTTCTCACACCTCAGTGGACTACTAGTCGGCGACTGCACATGTGCTTGGAGACTGTATCTATACTGAGTCAAACTATGGTGTCCTGAGCTATCCAGAACCATTAGTCCATCACATACTCATGTTTGATGAATCTCCCACCAGATTTCTCAGATTTTACATTCTGGGAGGGAGGGAGAGAGAGAGAGAGAGAATCAATATATACTTTAAGCACCGAGCACTTATGGTGTACTTTGACAACAAATGTATATTTGTTTGAAACTGGAGCCCCATTGAGAAAGGGAGTCAGTAGGACAGTATGGGTATATGATATGAATGGATATGCAGTTGAACTGGGGTGTAATAGTATTGGCCAGGGAGGTACAAGAGGGCCAATCCCTCATATAAGGGGGATCAGTAAGAAATGAGAGCCAATGTGATTATATGGGAGTCCATGGTGTGTATGTCAATGTACATGTCATGGTATAGGTATGGTCACTTAGGATGTGTGTGTATTGGGTTGTACTATATTACTATAACCCTGGAATCTTTTTGTCTCCTGGATGTAGTGTAGTGTATAGGGTATTGAAATATTTCACTGAGGTGTTGAGGCTGATATTGGTTAAACACTAGAGGTAGTTAGATGCCATAGGAATTTTTCTTGTCATGATGTGATGTGGAATACAACACTCTTTTGCACCTCTATTTCCAACAGGTTATGGGCCCCTGGTTGTACCTAATCTCACTAAAACTATCTCTTCATAATCTGCTTTCTTGGGTCAAACAAAACTTTTTTGTTGGAGAGAATACCTTTCATGTCAACATTTGCTCACAACATGGACACACCATTATGCCTCAGCTTCCAAAGCTCACTGGTACCAATTGGCATGAGAGGCAGAAGGAGATAGAGACTGTAAGAGCAACCTAGGGAGATGCTCTATCCTAGGGCAGTGTACTGGTGAAGGTGTAAGGGCAACTCTCTGCAGTACTGATCTTAGTAACTGTTGGAGGCTAGTGTAGTGAAAAAGGAGTATACACTTGAGACAATACTGCATTGGACAATGCCAATAGTACAATATAACCTTCTCTTCATTGTATTTGGTACTTGGTTCTTTTCACTTTGTTCTTTGATTCACAATAGATTCTTTATTGTTCTCATAGGTTATTGTTTTCATCATGTATATAACCTACCTAGACTCTGTAGAGCTTCAGTATTCACCACTCCAGCTTATATCATCTTAGGTACTATCTTACATATATATCAGTATTCACTGCTATAGCTTACATTGTCTTAGCCTTTCACAATAGGTTATGGGCCCTGCCTGATCACTGATACCTACTTGCTCAACTGATGGTTAAAAAAGCTACCTACTCTTGCTCACACATGCTCACTCTCATATGCTCACATACCACTATGTTGAAGCTTGTCTCATCCATTGGAAATTTTGATGGCATAAACTAGGAGGACTCAGTCAGGAGCACTTTTTGACTTTTACATATACTATGAATTGCTGAAGGATCTGAGACATGCCTAGTGGTATCTGCTACTCCTACCAATGCAGAACTCAGAGCTATAGAGGCCTGGGACCAATGGAATGAAGAAAGACTTGGACTGATTCAAATCACTATAAAGGAATCATTCTGTCAGTTGATCAAGGAGAACAAGACCCTTTGTCAAGTACATGTACCGGGTATCAGGTAACTTGACAGTGCCAACTGAATGACCAGTCTAATTCCATACGCAAGTGACCAAGCCACAAATAAGTCACTTGGTATGTTGGTCTCGCCTTGGTACATTCATCATCCACACTCCCCATTCCCATCCCTCTTCCACTCTTCCCCCATTCATTATCCATTAATCCCACCCCATTTATTCTTTATTTCTCAGCCTGTTTTACCTCAGGACTCAGGACATTTCTTTATTGTTTTATAGCTGGTCACTTCTATTATCTTATTCTTGGCCACAACCTCTATTATCTTATTTTCATTGTTATATTTTCATTTACATTCCCTTATTCCATTCTTGATCACTGTAGACAATACTTCCACATGCTCAACATACCTTATTGTTCTACATTCCTTATGCCACCCTGACTCCACATCTCGCTTCTTAACCTATATAAGTAGCACATGTATATAGATGGTTCTTCATTCTGGATATCAACTTGGTATAAGCCTCCTTGTTGGGGATTGGGAGATTCTCTAACAGATAGGAAGGGTCATCAGATCAGGGATCAGCTTAAAGGAATCCAAACCTCTCTTACTCAGACAATAACTCAACAAATCAGTCTTGATTGACTACCAAAAAATATAATAAATTTGGCTGGCCATTTAAGAGTGAATTACTCAAAGTAATTAACTCTTAAACTATCAAGTTCTTCAAAGCCTAAGGAAATACTTCAAAAATACTTATATATTATGCTTATTTCTATTTGGACCCACAAGGACCCACAGCCAGGTGCCAAACACTTATACATGGAAAATGGCACCAAATTGCTAGCTCAAGCTCTTAAGATTCAATTGTACAACAAATTCCTGGGCTTAGATAATAGCTATTACACTTTAGGTCAGCCCAGAAGCTCGGCTTACTTACTATTAATATTTCGTGACTTGACCAGTCACGAGACTACTAGCCATGGGAACATGACTCATTAATGACTATAGGGTGACTCATTTGTGACTACAGGGTGACTCGTAACTGCCACAAGCTTCCAGGACCTTCTATTCCTTTCCACACCCTTCCACTAATTTCAGGAAGGTCTTGCCTTATCGGGGAGTTACATAATCAGCTTAGAATTAGTATATATAGAGGCTAGTTCTGTAGCATAAAGTAACTTAACAATCTATCTTACTATCACCCATAGTCTATCAGATTATCTTGTGCATCAAGCATCCTTAGATACATTGATCTGAAGGTCAGTGCCACCCCAGTACGTTGGTCTGAAGGCCAGTGCCACTTTCTCATAGACATGTTGATCCAAAGGTCAGTGCTTGACAAAGGGTTCTCGGTTAAAACATAAAAGGTAGGCAAAAACATAGTAAAAGAACTAAATCAGATTTATAGAACATCTGTGGTAATAATCCTAGGCAAGGGTAGAATAATAGTTCATGTTCACAAACTATTATTCCTACTGTCAGGAACCGTACGCTGGCAAGCTGACTATTCAATTCAGCCCACTCAGCCCATCTCCGCCCTCGCTCGCTATTCAACATTACGCCCTCAGCCCATGGACTATATGCACCTCATGTATCCGTCTTGGCATCATGTGCTCCTGTCAAATCACTCCACTCATTTATGTCACATTCCACATGCTCGCTTTTCCATTCCGAACTCATTTACATTTAATATCTTTCATTATGTTTCATTTCCTTTTCATCTGTTCGCAATTCCGTTCACTCCTTTATATCCGAATCTGCTATTACATCCTTAGGGTAACTTCGTTGGGAATCTGAGTGACATGTCACTCAACAATGTCATGGAGGAGATCATTATTGGGACGTAGTATTTCTGTTTCTCGCTTTTCATGTTCCTCAGCTTTCTCATTCTATTATAGGAATGTATTTGACTCCTAATAGATTAGAAAGTAGTATAAAAGGCCTTGTACTATTAGTTCAGTCTTCAGTCAGAAAATCAATCTTGATTTTGACTAAGATCCTCTGTTCACTTCCGTCTCACTTCGCTATTACGAAATTTGGGGACCGTGCGATCTAAGTGGGCACAACGCAAGTATGTTGAAGCCAACCCCAACTCCGAACCTCGCCAATAACCTCGCCATTGGGAGATTATAATATATTACGATTATGTCTTTTTCATCATCGTAACACCTACATGTAATTGAAAAGGCACCTGCCAAGGCCCCCTCTAAACAATTCTTTTTGGACATCAACCCGGACAGGCTTCCACTTGCCCTCGTCTTGTCGGAGAACTTGATTAGGCTTTCGTTACTTCATTTACAGTTCCAAAACACTCCTTGTCTTCTCTCCTCCTGTTGTTATGGCCCATGCAGCCAAACAAACCCACATTAAACCCCACAACCACCCGCACTGTTTCTGGGACCTTTCCGATCGACCAAAGCCCGAACAACCGATTTCCGGATGTCCGAAATACATTCCAAGGTTCCGCGATTCCGACCCTCCGAAGACCGCAATTCCGACCCTCCGGAGACTCCGAAAATCAAGGTTCTGTTACGATTGATAACCGGCGCGCAGGACCATCGCATACCTCACTCCCTTGTTCTCTCTTATATTGACCCCTTGTACTCCCTTTCCCCTTGTTTTATGACCGTCAAAGATAGTACAAGGATAGTCACATGTATATAGTCTTCCAGTCGACTAGACTGTTCGCTAGTACGAATATCGATTTAGTCTCCCACCAGTTTCCGATTCATTTCCGGTAAACTCCCGCCTCCCTTCCGAAATTAGGGACAGACGATCGAGGAGGGTGCAACACATAAGTTGAAGCCAAGTCCCTTCGACCTCGAACACCTCAGCGACCAGATTGAACCATTCCGCGACCTACCCTGAGTTCCCGGCACCTCCATTCCCCGTCCGTAGTCCGTCCGACTTCCGTCTTGGTCCTCGGCCCCATTACGGACCTCCACACTAACCCGGAAACCCCCTTTGGAAGTGCTAACTACACGCCTGACACGCGGACTTAATACCTGTCCAAAGTCCTTACTTGGGCCAACACCCTTGGCACCCTCCTGGATACCTCTTCTGTCTGAAATCAGTGGCACACATGGAAAGTAGGGTGTAATGCACAAGTACATTGAAGCCAAGCCACTCTGATTGGTCTCTAGGACTTGGCCAATTCCTGCCAGCATTGTGAAGTCAGCACTATTGCAATAGTGCTCAGCCCCCATATCATTGGCATTCCTGGTGCCTGACAGTATATCCAGAATCCCACTACTTCCCATGTTTTCACCTCCTACAATCATGCCCCCAGAAACTGGATTTACTACCTCTAAAATAATTAGCACCTTGGATACCAAAACTAAGAAATCAGTTGAGGCAACCAAGTCAAAAAACTAGTCAGCAACTCTCTAGCTGTTTTAGAACTGTTGATGATTTAACCTGAGAAGTGTGACAAAACTTTGGTGTGATTAAAGCCTAATCAAGTTCTCTAACAAGATGATAGCAACTGAATGCCAGTCCGGGTTATTGTCTAAAAATAATTATTTAGAGGGGGCCTTGGCAGGTACCTTGTCAATTATGTGTAGGAATAATAGTTTATGAGCGTAAACTATTAGTTCTATCCTTGCCTAGGATTATTTCCACTTGATGTTCTATATAATCTGGGTTTAGTTCTTTTACTATGTTTTTGCATACCTTTTCTGTTTTAGCTGAGAACCTTCCACTTTGGTAGAAGGGTGAGCTTTACTCTTTGGAATGAGCCTCTTGTTTACCAAAGGGTCTTTGGACCTCTTGATGGAAAGGGTGGCAACTGGTCTTTAGACCAATGTACCTAAGTGGTCTTTGGACTGACTTATTTATATAAGAGTGCTTGCCACACTAGATAATCCAGTGGATTATTGATGAGAGTAAGATTGATTGATTTGTACTTTTACACTACAGAACTAGTTTCTATATATACTAGTTCTAAGCTGAGAATGTAACTCTCCAATAAGGCAAGACTTTCCTGAAATTAGTAGAAGGGTGTGGAAAGAAATAGAAAGTCCTAGCCTGTAGCAGTTATGAGTCATCTTATAGTTATTAGTAATATTAATTCCGTGTATCAGCGCTTAGCTAGAGGCTTCCGGAAGGGTTTCTGGAGGGTTCTGAATGATTTCTGGAGGGGGGTACATACTCCTGAGGCGGAGGGACTAAAGGTCATGGGTTCACGATCGGAATCAGAATGGGAACAGAAAGACGAGAAGCACTGGGGGTCTTAGGACTGTTCATGGTATAGGGTGGTGCGAGTGATTTGAGGTTGTAGAGACTTGGCTTCAACTTATGTGTTGCGCCCTCCTCAATCATCTGTCTCTAATTTTGGAAAGTTGGAAAGTTTACTGGAACTGAATTGGAAACTACGATGCAGAATTGAGTCAATATTCATACTGGTGAATAGTCCAGTCAACTGGTGTCTTATATACATGTATCTAGTCTTGTACTATCTTTTGCCAAGTAAAGACAAGGGGGGGAAGAGAGTACAAGGGGTAATACAGAATGAAGAACAAGGGAGTGAGGTACGTGATGTTCCTGCACATTGTTTATCAAAGGAGCAGAACCTTGGCCTTGGAATCTTTGGAGGTTTGGGAACATGGAACCTTGGGTTGATACAACAGAATTTGGAAAGCAGTTGTTCAGGCTTTGGGTAGTCGGAAAGGTCCCGGAAATGGTGTGGGTGGTTGTGGGGATTAATGTGGGTTTATTAGCAGCATGGGCCATAACAAGTGATAAAGAAATAGTCATATTCCCACTGCTGGTAGTCTCGTGACTGGTCAAGTCACAAAATATTAATAGTAAGTGATTTGTGCCTCTGGGCTGACCTTATGTATAATAGTTATTATGTAAACCCAGGAATTTGTTGTACAATTTAGTCTTAAGAGCTTGAGCTAGCAGTTTGTGCTATTTTCCATGTGTATATGTTTGGATGCATTGGCTAGATTTACTCAGCTCATCATATCAGATAATGCCAAGGAAAAAACTGCCTTCAGGACTCAAGAGGACTATATCAGTTCAGACATATGCCCCTTGGCTATAGAAATGGTCCTGCTGTATAGTAGGGGACAAAACTGTTCAGATGTTGTGAACACTTTGATTGTGTAGCAAATAATGCAATGATCACATAAGCACAAAATCTGATATAATTTAACATGATAGCCCTGCATCTTAGCTTGAGGTCACTCACCAGGATGATTATGTAATACTCAATATTGGGCAAGATATTAATTATTCAAAATAATCAAACATTTGAACAATTTTGTCCCCTCTATTTTTTTCATCAAAAAATGATACATACAAAGCTCAAAATCACATGACATGTCACATGATCATAATTAAGGTTTGTTTCTATCCAAACTATACCAAATACCCCCTTGTTTTCAATCATGAAGTTCCTCTATGCTGCCAAAGTTGACTCTATCATCCAACTGCTTAAATCTGGTCATTCTGGTCATTATATCTCTTCCTACCTTGGTGTCTCTGTTGGTTTCATCTCTAAGATTTGCAAGAAATACTGTCCTGACATCACCAAGTCCTCTGGTGGTTGCCCTTCTAAGATTTCCCCCTCCAATCTCTATCATATCATGCATCTCATGGAAAGAGGGAAGATTGAGAATGTGACCCAATGCACCCAGGTGCTCAAAAACATTCTTAATCAACCCTTGGCCTCTAAAACTGTAAGGAGACACCTGAAGAAGGCAGGGATAAAGGCAGTTGTGGAAAGAAGAAGCCACTTCTTAGTACAAGGCATAGGAAGGCAAGGAGGGAGTTTGCAGAAGCTCATCACCCAAATGCCATTTGGCATATCAGTCTCTCCTCCTGGGACAGAAATTGTCCAGGCTTAGACTCTCAACATACAAGGAAAAAGTGGATGCAATATTAGACCTAGCTGAACCTAAGAATCTACATGACCTACAGACATTCTTGAGAATGATGGTCTATTTTGTAGCATATATCCCCTTTTATGCCTGGCTATTAGCCCTCTTGTTTGAGTTGTTGAAGAAGAATGCTAAATGAGAATGAGGAGACACTCAGCAAGAAGTATTTAGATTGTCAAAGGAGGCACTAATGAGCTCACCAATTCATGCCTATGTTGTGCCAGGTTTGGGATACAGAGTTTACTCTGATGTCTGTCATATGGGCATAGCAGCTATCTTACAATGGGTCCAGCCCCTTTAAATCTCAGTTTACAAGGAACCAAGACTTATAAAAGGTTGAAAAAGGCCTACCAGGAAGGACTCCCTGTAGCTAACCTAGTCATACTAATCTCCAAAGAAGAAAGGCCCCTAGAGGAAACAAACTAGGACCTGGATTTTGAAGAAACCACTGTCAAATTTGAGATAGTAATAGCATATTGGTCAAGAACTCTGAAACCAGCAGAAAGGAATTACTCACCAACTGAGAAAGAGGCCATCACCTTGAGAGATGGATTGGTGAATTTCAACCCTACATTGAAGGAGTGTCACAACCTTACTAAAGACATGTCCATTCAAACATGAGGATAAGATTTCCTTTCCAGGAAAAGCCCACTCATTACACATGGTTGTATCCTCATTCTTAGGAAGTCTATTTGTCCATTTACCCTTAAACCATCAAACCTCTGTTGCTAATCCTCAGCCCTCCAATCAGAAACCACACCCTCTGATGGGACATTGTGCCTTTGATCAGAGTTCTTCTCCCTATTAGTAACTACCCTTGTTATCGGTCACTAAGCCCTACTAGAATTCGAAATACTTACCAGTATATAATACATATATAAAGTAAAGTAGAAGTTCAGTAGTCAGATAATCGACTTAGAATTCAACCAAGGCAATCCTAACTCAGTCTCTGAGCTTCTGTCAAAGGGTTTCTACAACCTTGCTCTACTCTGAACCTCTGTCTGAAGTTTGGGATACAATGAGATTTGAAAGGTGCAGCACATAAGCTGAAGCCAAGCCCTATTCCAAACCTCACAAAGTTTCAACCTCGCCAGGATATAAACTTAAGAACCTTGCCACTTGCATTCTTCACAAGGAGAGAAAATAATAGCTGTCACTGATCATGCAGTATTAGTCTAGAGAAGAACCTTTCAGAATGTCAATAGGAGATTGATCACTTGGGAAACTGTGTTTGCAGCTAATTCTGATCTCCAAATAGTTTACAGGGCAGGCAGAGTCCACTCTAATATGGATCCTATCTCTAGACTTAGAATGAGGATACCATACCAAAAAGGACCTGCCCAAGATAGATCAGCACATACCACTTGAAATTTGGATCAAGACTTCCTCACAGACTTTTTGTCAAGTACATGTACTGAGTATCTGGTAACTCGGCAGTGCTGACCAAGCAATCAGTCTATGTCCACGTGCAAGTGACCAAACTGCATACAAGCCACTTGGTATGTCAGCCTTGGCTTAGCATACTCACCATCCACATTCCCAATTCCTGTCCTTCATCCACTCTTCTCTCTTTATTATCTATTAATCCCCACACCCTTTTATTCTTTTTTTTCTTGGCCATGAACCTATTGTTTTATATTCATTCACTTTCTACTATCCTATTATTGGCCACATTCCTATTGTCTTATTTTCATTGTTTTATTTTTGTTTACATTCCCTTATTCCATTCTTGATGAGTAGGGGACAAAACCATTCAAGTATTTTGAACATTTGTGTTGTACTATAAATAACAGGAGGATTACATGATCAAAAAATATAACATAATTAGTGAAGATAGCCCTGCTTCTGAACTTGTGGCAGCAATCAAGATGATTATGTAATTATCAATATTCATTGAGATATTAATTATTTAAAAAAATAAAGCATTTGAACGGTTTTGTCCCTCACATTTTTTAAATAAGAAATGGTATATATCAGTACTTGGTAAAGCCCCCTCTCATCACTGCCTGCACCCTTCTAGGCATGCTCTCAATCAACTTCTGACACACCTCTGGCTCTATCTTCTCCCATTCTACTCCAATCCTCTCCCATAGCTCATGTACTCTACTAGGGGGTTTTTATAGCAGAAAGGTGCTTTTTGACAATAGTCCAGAGGTATTCAATGGTGTTTAGATCAGGGGACTGAGCTGACCACTTTATGACCTCATAGCCATGGTCAAAAAACCACTCAGTGGCCTTCTTGCATGTGTACTTGGGGTCATTATCCTGTTGAAAAATAATGTCAGTCGAATCTTCACCATAATACTCCAGGCTAGCCTGAAGCTCATCATCCAAAATCTGCCTGTACAACTCCCCATCCATCCTTCCATCCATATTTTGGCAGCATATCTAGGTCCTTCCCACAACATACAACCCCATGCCATCATAGAACCTCCACCAAACTTCAGTGTTCCCTCAACTAGCCTCTCATTAAAAGGCTCTCCAGCCTTTTTGTACACCCATCTCCTTCTATCTGACCCCAATTGATTGATTTTGATCTCATCTGACCAGACAACATGCTTCCAGTCCTCTAGAGTCCACTCCAGATAAGCTTCTGCAAACTCCCTCCTTGCCTTCCTATGCCTTGCACTAAGAAGTGGCTTCTTTCTCTTTACAACTGCCTTCATCCCAGCCTTCTTCAGGTTCCTCCTGACAGTCTTGAATGTCACTGGTTCATTGAGAATGTTTTTTCCCCCCCTGTATATACAATTTATTGCATTAATAACTGTGAGGGACAAAACTGTTCAAATGCTTTATTTTTTTAAATAATTGATATCTCAATGAATATTGATAGTTATGTAATCATCTTGATTGTGACCACAAGTTCAGAAGCAGGGCTATCTCTACTGATTATGTCATATTTTTGATTATGTAATCCTTCCGTTATTTACAGTACAACACAAATATTCAAAACACTTGAACGGTTTTGTCCCTTACTGTAGTCCCTCAGTCTGAGTATCAACTAGGTTTATGCCTCCTTACTCTCCTCCTTCTGTTCAAGAAGTCCTTACTCAGGCCAACACTCTCAGCATCCTCTTGAGTACCTTTTCCATTATAAGTTAGTAGCACGCCTAGGAGGCAGGGCACAACACATAAGTATGTTAAAGCCAAGCTACCCTGACTGGCCTGCAGGACTTGGCCGGTTCTAATCATATCATTGGTAGTACTGAGGCCTGACATGAATGGATAGAATGGAAGAGACCTTGGCTGAACATGCTGAGGTGGCACCGATGGTTGAAAGGTCCAAGTAGAAAACTTGCAAACCTTCTAGTTTGCAAGCACATGCAAAGGCAGAGCTGCATTGACTAGGGCTATCCACAAAGCTTCCAATTTTGGAGAAGATCCTGGTTGAGCTGTGGAATAGTGGCAGATGTTGGCTGAACCAAAGCCGTTGGGACACACCTAGAGTCATTAGTGGTTTTCAAAATGTAATACTGCCCAATACCCAATCAATCAATGGATTATAGCAGGTGAGCCAGTTGTGACCAAGTACTACCAACACAGATGAGTCTAGTGATGTGACATACATATTGATGGACTGGAAATGTCTTGACAGAAATCTGATAGGCAGTTCTATGGATTCAGTAATGACCAAATTAGTAGTACCTTCAAAAGGTTTAAGGGGAATTAGGTTAATGGAGATAGTAGGGATTTTATATTCCCAAAAATAGGAGGATTCAATGAAGCTATGAGTAGAGCCTGAATCAATTAGACATTTAAAAGGGGTTACCAAGGAACTCAGCACCAATTCAGAAGATAGAAGGATCATTAAAGAGTTAGGATTAATAAGGGCAGAAGCATTGAGCTTAACCACTTGCCAAGTCAATGCAACTCCTAGTATGCTGAGAGGCCAGAGAGTTTCTGACTAATTTTTTGACTTGGTCACCTCAGCTGATTTCTCAGCTTTGATGCCCAAGGCACTAGTCACCTTGCAGGTAGTGGATCTAGTTTGTAAGAGTATAATCATAAGAAGTGAAACATGGGAAGTAGTTTGATTCTGAATATACTGTCAGGCACTGAGAATGCTGATGATCGTAGGCTGAGCACTATTGCAATAATGCCGACTTCACAATGCTGGAAAGAATCAGCCAAGTCCTGCAGAGTGATCAGGGTGGCTTTAATGTACTCATGCATTATACCTTACTTTCCATGTATGCCACTAATTTGGAACAGATGAGATACCTGAGGGGGTACTGAGAGTGTTGGCCCAAGTAAGAGACTTCAGACAGGAGAAGAGAAGGCAAGAAGGCATCAGCCAAGTTGATATTCAGAATAGAGAACTATCTACATACATACACTACTTATATAGGTTAAGAAGCAAGATGTGGAATAAGGGTGGTGTAAAACATGGATAAAAGAATAAGGTATGGAGACCAGGTGGAAGTATTGTCCACAGTGATCTAGGATAGAACAATAAGATATAGACAAGAATAGAACAATGAAATATGACTGAGAATAAAAGAGTAGGAGTGTGAGTGAAAATCGAACAATAGAAAGTGGCTGAATATAAAACAATAGGGCTGTGGCCAAATAATAAGTAAATAGCAAATGTCCCGAGGGGAAGTGGGTAAGGGAAAGGATGGGGGATGGAAGAAAATCAAGAATAGAGTGGATGGGGTGAAGGGAGTGAACCAAAATGATAAACTGAATGTACCAAGCCAAGACCACATACTAGTAAAGAATGACTTGTCACTGGTATATGGGATTAAACGGTAGGGGTCATTCAGTTGGTATTACTGAGTAAACCAGAGCTTGGTTTCATGTACTTGATGGAAGCATCAGTCTCCACAATCAAAGGTAGGTAAGGTTCCCAGTAATGCAGGATGGGTGCTGAGGTAAAAGCTGTCTTAAATAGGGCAAAAGACTTTTGACAGTCCTTGGTCCATGCCTATGGTATGCTCTTACATGTCAGCCAGGTGAGGGATATGGTGATGTCTGAATAGTTGAAGATAAAGTGTTGGTAGAAGTTGGCAAAACCTAGTAAGAACTGGATGTCCCTAACCTTCCTTGGGTTGGACCACTTGTAGATAGGGAACGGCACAGGTCACCCACATGTCAGGCTTTGGGAATGCCAAGAGGTGTCAAGCCCCGGATACCAAGCTCCGGTTCACTTGGTAATACCGACCGAACAACCCTTGCCTTTAGTCTCACACACCAGTGACAAGGCATCCCTCGCC
>QLPG01007538.1:0-18050 GCA_003314385.1 Gomphus sp. MG54 | reverse complement strand
AAAGGCAGAAGAGTCAGGATGACTGTTTGACATGGTAATGGTGTTGTGGAGTGTGGATGGCTGATTGATATGATAAGGAGTCAGATGTTGATGGATAAGGCTGAAAATTTGACTGAAGGTGGATGCAACCTGTATAAAGGTGTGTGCAAAGTATGGGGAAGATTGGAGGAGTGTGTGTTGTAGTGTGAGCCAGTTAAAACCCGGGGCCCATAACCTGATGGCAGGGAAGGTCTAATAAGACTGATAACTGACACACAGAGCAACAAGTGCCTTTGGGGCTTGTCAATATGGATGCTAAAGACATGTATATAACAAAGTAACTACTAACCTTTGGGGCTTGTCAATATGGATGCTAAAGACAAGGCCCAAAGGTGCGCAATGGTGCGTCGTTATGGGCGCTTATTTTAAGCGCCAGAGAACGCACATGCAAAAGAGAAAAGCGTAAAAGAGAACCAAAGATGCAAGTGCAAAACACAAATGCAGGGGAATAAAATCATGACCCAACACACAAGTCACTAGTACATTGGTCTAGACTTAGTACATTCACTTCATACATTTGGTTCATTCTATCTATTTTATTTTACTTATTCTTTTATGTTCATTTTGCTTTGCTTTGCTTATGCCCAGTCATATATGTCTATTCTCTATGTCTTGTCTCCATATCTCTTTATTGTAGTTTACATTTCTTATGCTACCCTGTTCCATACTATGGTCATCTATCCCCATCTCTTTTGACTATATAGGTAGTGCATCATCTTGTATATATTATCTATTCAGAATATTGACTAGGTTATTCTATATTAGCATCTATGTTCAGTACCAATACTCTCAGTCCTTGTTGTAAGTAGTGCAGTATCTGGAGACGAAGGAGCTCAGTGAATGGACAATTCACTCAGCATGTATTGCTACTATACCTAGTGTCAAGCCCACAATACTGAGCCCTGGTTCACTTGGTAGTACTGACCGAATGACCCTTACTGTTAATCTCACACACTGGTGACAAGCCATTTCTCACTAGTACATGGTCTTGGCTCGGTACATTTGGTTCATCATTTGGTTCACCTTCCTCATCCCATCCCTTCTATTCCTTATTATTCTTTCATTCCCCATCCTTCCCTTTACCTGTTTCCCCTCAGGACTTTCACCATTCATTTATCATTCAGTCATGGCCCTATTGTTTTATATTTGGCCACCTTCTATTGTTCTATTTTCACTCGTACTCCTACTCGTTTATTATCAGACATATCTCATTTTTTATTCTCATTTATACCTTATTGTTCTATTCTAGATCGCTGTGGACAATACTCTCACATGGTCTCCATACCTTATTCTTTTCTCCATGTCTTATGCCACCCTTACTCTACATTCCACCTCTTAACCTATATAAGTAGTGAATGCATGTGTATAGTTCCTCAGTCTGAGTATCAACTAGGTTTATGCCTTCCTGCTCCCCCTCCTGTTCTTTAGAGTCCTCCACTTAGGCCGACACTCTTGGCACTCTCTCGAGTATCTCATCTGTCCCAAATCAGTGGCATGCATGGAAAGTAGGGTGTAATGCATGAGTATGTTGAAGCCAAGCTACTATGACTGGCCTACAGGACTTGGCCAGTTCCCACCCATATCAAGTACATGTACCGAGTGTCTGGTAATTCGGCAATACCAACCGGACAGCCAGACTATGTACATGTACAAGTGCCCAAGCTGCATGCAAGACACTTTGTATGCTAGTCTCAGCTCGGCACATCCATTATCTACATTCCTTTTCCTCCATCTGCTCTGCCATTTCACTATCTTTTAATCCTGCCATGTCCACTCCTTACTCCTCGACCCACCTCACCTTGGTACATCCTGTCCTTGTTTTATCTTCAGCCTCAACCATTTTTTTATAGTTGGGCACTCCCTATTGTCCCATCCTTGGCCACATTCCTATTATTCTATTTTTTATTGTTCTATCCCTGTTTACATTTCTTCATTCTAATTTTACTCACAGTGGACAATACTCCCACATTGTCAGGCTTCGGGAACTGACAAACTTTGGGACTGCCGAAAGGTCATGTGGACAATGGCCAAGTCCTGCAGGCCAAGGGTAGTGGCATTGGTTTCAATGTACCCGTGTGTTGTGCCCTACTTGCCATGCGTGTCACCAATTTGTAACAGATGGATACTCGGGAGGATACTGATGATGCTGGCCTGAGTCGAGAACTTAATCAGAGGGGAAGAAGGTAGAAGGGCCTAAGCCTAGTCGATACCCAGAATGAGGAAATATATACATGCCTGTCCTACTTATATAGGTTTAAGAAGCGACATGTAGAATAAGGAATGTGAGACAACAAGGTATACAGAGCATGTGGTTATTGTCCACAATGAGTAAATTTAGAATGAAGGAATGTAAAATGGGATAGAACAATAAAGGATAGAATAATAGAAATGTGGCCAAGGATAGGACAATAGGAAGTGACCAACTATAAAACAATATAGCCATGGCTGAGGATAATACAAGGACAGGAAGTCCCAAGGTAAGGTGGATTGAGAGTTATGGAGCGAATGGTATGGGATTAATGGATAGTGAGTGAGGTAGAGCATGAGGGGTAATTGGCAAGGAGTGTAGGTGGTGGATATACTGAGCCGAGACCGGCGTACCAAGTGATGTGTATGTGGCGTAGACACTTGTATGTGGAGGTAGGATGGTTACTTAATCGGCACTGCCAAATTACCAGGTCTTGGTATGTGTACTTGACACACATGCTCTGCATACCTTATTGTTCCACATTCCTTATTTTCCACATGTCGCTTCTTAAACCTATATAAGTAGGGCATGCATGTACATACTTCCTCATTCTGGGTATCAAATAGGCTTAGGCCCCTTACCTTCCTTCTCCTCTGTAAAGTCCTCTACTTGGGCCAGCACTTTGGCACCCTCCGAGTACCTCCTCTGTTCCAAATTGATGGCATGCATGGCAAGTAGGGTGCAACACACAAGTACATTGAAGCCAAAGCCACTACTTCCGGCCTGCAGGACTTGGCTGTTATCTGTCCAACCTCTCGGCATTCCCAAAGCCTGACAGCCTGCACCTTCAGCATTACTGAGGCCTGACACCTAAAGATGAAGGAGCTATAGATGTAGTATAAGCTGCCACATATCTTGCTATATGGAAATGGTATGTACCTTGGTAAATGGACAATTCACTGAGGTACAAGGTGCAAATAATATACTGCCACAGTTGAGTATGACCATGGCTATCTAACTACAAGTCTGTATGTTGGGGAATGGGGAATTCTCTGATAGATATGGAGGGTCATCAAGCCAGGATCAGTGTAATGGATTCCAAACTTCTCTCACTCAGAAAATTATCCAACAAATCAGTCTTAAAATTGACTACCAAAAAAATATAATAAAATTTGGCTGGCCATTTAAGAGTGAATTACTTAAAGTAATTAACTCTTAAACTATCAAGCTCTTCAAGCCCAAGGAAATACTCCAAAAAAACTTATATTTTTCGCTTATCTCTATTTGGACCCACAAGGACCCACAGCCAGGTGCCAAACACTTATACACAGAAAATGGCACCAAACTGCTGCTCAAGCTCTCATGACTCAATTGTATAACAAATTCCTCGGCTTAGGTAATAGCTATTACACATTAGGTCAGCCCAGAAGCTCGGCTCACTTACTATTAATATTTTGTGACTTGACCAGTCACAAGACTACCAGCCATGAGAATACGACTCATTAGTGACTACAGGGTGACTCGTAACTGCCACAGGCTTCTAGGACCTTTCATTCCTTTCCACACCATTCCACTAATTTCAGGAAGGTCTTGCCTTATCAGGGAGTTACATAATCAGCTTAGAATTAGTATATATAGAGACTAGTTCTGTAGTGTAAAAGTAACTTAACAATCTATCTTACTATCACCTATAATCTATTGGATTATCTTGTACATCAAGCACCCTTAGGTACATTGATCTGAAGATTAGTGCCACCCACTCCAGTATGTTGGTCCAAAGGCCAGTGCCACCTTCTCATAGGTATGTTGATCCAAAGGTCAGTGCCTCCCTCTTTTGAGTACATTGATCCGAAGGTCAGTGCTTGATAAAGGGTTCTCAGTTAAAACATAAAAGGTATGCAAAAACATAGTAAAAGAACTAAATCAGATTTATAGAACATCTGTGGAAATAATCCTAGGCAAGGGTAGAATAATAGTTCACATACACAAACTATTCCTATATGTAATTGAAAAGGCACCTGCCAAGGCCCCCTCTAAACAATTCTTTTTGGACATCAACCTAGACAGGCTTCTACGTTGGAATACTTAATTAGGCTTTCTTCACACCAAAGTTTTGTCACAGTTCTCAGGTTACCTCATTTACGGTTCCAAAACACCATACATCAGACATGACCCTGTGTTCTGCACTTATCCCTGCTCACCCTCTTATCTCAATACTCCCTCTTAAGCAGAATGTAGCCCAACTAGCTGGTTTATGTGAAGGACCTTGTGCCATGGGAGCCCTTTGTAAGCATGTCCACCACTATTGAAAGTTCTAGAGAGTGATGAGTCATCCCTTCATCCTCCATACTGACCTCCTCCAGCTCTTCCAGGACTGCTAAGGCCACGTTCCCAGTAGGGATGGGCAGCCCCTTAGGGTACATGGGGGCATTTGTACAGTGACTCACAAAACTGAGTCAATGTTTGGTGCTTTTAGACTATTCATTGAATAGCTTTGAATGTAAAACATATATGAAAAAGGTGTTGGTGCATCAAAGAAAGAATCTGATCAGGGCTATGCAACCATTGAAAAATTATGTAATTCTGGTCAGGGGTGATGAAGATATGGGCAATTCAAATCAAGGGCTCATTGACTCAGTTTTGTGAGAGGGTATCAGAGAAATAGTAAGTTGCAATTCTAGTACTTGGTATTGCCCCCCTTGGCTGTAATTACTGCCTCAAGTCTTCTAGGCATACTCTCTATCAAATTCTGACATATCTCTGGTGGTATGTTATTCCATACCTCCTCTACTCTCTCCCAAATTTGCCAAACTCCCTATGGTGGTGTTGGATACTCCTTAAGCCTGTTTTTTTGCATGATCCCAGAGGTGCTCAATAGGATTCAGGTCTGGAGACTGTGTAGGCCAGTCAAGGAGAGTGATATTGTTGTTTTCCATCCAGTTCTTGGCCTTCTTTGACTTGTGCTTTGGGTCATTGTCCTGTTGAAAAATTACCAGTTCCTCAGGAATTCCACTTTCCTCCAGGCCGGGCAGCAGGTGGTCCTCCAAAATGGACACAAACTGATCAGCATCCATCTTCCCCTCAATCTCTGCAAGCTGGCCAATACCATTCCATCCCATACACCCCCATACCATAATGTTTCCCCCTTCAAACTTGACTGTCCCCTGTACCTCTCTCTCATTCAACCCCTCCCCTTCTGTTTCCAGACCCACTGCCTCCCATCTGACCCAAACCTGTTGATTTTGGTCTCATCTGACCAAATGACCCTCTTCTAGTCCTCTACAGTCTACTCTCTGTGCTTCAAAGCAAAGGCCAACCTCAGCTGTCTATGCCTTGCACTGAGGAAGGGCTTTTTCTTCTTCACCACAGCCTTGAATGAATGTTTCCTGAGGAGTCTTCTGACTGTTTCTGAGGAGACTGGGTGGGGGATAATTGGATTGATGTGTTTGGTGACCTGAGTAGCATTGGCAGCTCTGCCAGTAGTAATTTGTGATAAAATAGAATGTTGATCTCTAGAGGAAAGCTTGGGGGGATGTCCTTCAGAGGAGCAGGGCTGGTTGGGATGGAGAGTTCTGAGAGTCCTGGATACTGTAGACTGGCTGAGACCAAGTCTTGAGGCAATAGTGCTAGTGGAATGACCATGAGAGGCCAAGGAGAGGATGTTTTCTTTTTGAGCAGAGGAAGTGGGGTGCATTGGAGTGTAGTAAAGTTCTGGACATGTTGGAGGGGATTAAATACCTTAATTTGAGTTCTCATGAAAGATAAGGTTACCATAGTAACTATCCATCAAGGGTTGCATGTTATATAATAGATGGAGCATCAGATTCTGATTGTTCTGATACCATCTCACAAAACTGAGTCAATGGGCCCTTGATTTGAATTGCCCATATCTTCATCACCCCTGACTGGAATTATATAATTTTTAATGGTTGCATAGCCCTGATCAGATTCTTTTTTTGATGCACCAATACCTTTTTCATATATGATTTACATTCAAGCTATTCAATGAATAGTCCAAAAGCACCAAAATTTGACTCAGTTTTGTGAGTCACTGTATGACTGGTGCTGCTGCCTGTATCATCATTGATATCCCTTATATAGGCAGAGGGCTTGCATGCCCTGTTTCCCCTGGCTTGTAGCTGCTCCTCTAGAGGGTCTGATGCCTCAAATCCTTCAAGAGGATCGATTCATAGTACAGGAGGGTCGATGTGTGGTGTGGCTAGGGGCAGGAGTACATACAGCACAGGCAGATGGTCATGTTGAGTAGCACCTTGACTGTTCTGGGTGGTTAGCTCCCCCTCACTCTGCATGTCACTCAGGACAACTAGGACAGATTCATTGAATGCAACATTGTGCTCAATGGTTACTTGATGTTTGCTGGGCTAGTACACTCTGTGCCTCTTGCTTTCATGACTGTATCCAACCCACCTGCCTTTGTCTGCCTTGGCTTCCAGCTTGCTGTGCTCTTCTCTGAGGGTAAAGATTCTCATGCCCCATTTATCCATAAGGTTTTGTTAGAACCAGGGATTATTGAGTTATTTTATATATATCTTCAACACCAAAACTGCAATATCTCCTCCAACCATTCTCAGATCAGGACACAACTTTATACCAAAGTTCACTATATCATGAGGAACCTACATTAATGTTTGCATGATTTTAGGAGTGGCTTTTGCATCACACTGTCTACCCAGCCCCATACCTAGTCCCAAGGGCTGGCTCACTTCATTTGGACACATTGGGAAAGAAACATGTTGGCATGTGTTCTTCTATTCAGTTTATCTTCTA
Organism: Gomphus sp. MG54; assembly: GCA_003314385.1. Classification (NCBI taxonomy): domain Eukaryota; kingdom Fungi; phylum Basidiomycota; class Agaricomycetes; order Gomphales; family Gomphaceae; genus Gomphus; species Gomphus sp. MG54. The sequence goes on along the minus strand of QLPG01007538.1, from coordinate 11,035 downwards.
TTCTATTCTATTTCTATCATTCCCTCTATGAAGTTTTCATCCATATAGTTTCTATTGCATATATGTGGGTGTACCATTTGTAGGCTATATTAGGCCAGCTTCTAACTTCACTCCATCAAGTTTTCAGCTTATCAATCATTTTCCACTTTATATAAATACACCATATATTTAGAGTAGAACAATAATGAAAAAAAAAAAACAAGGAATTACAACCATAGTCTTTGCCCCATATCACTAGCCATTAGGCTACACTTCTAAATCTATCACTTGTGCTCAAACCAAAGGTTTGTTGAGGTGAAAAGAATGACCAGACTGGGGATTGAACCCAGGGCTATAGCGAATATAGCTATGGTGTTAACCACTACACCATCTAGTCCACATGGGTAACCTTTCAGGATGACTCATATAATGAAGACCACTTCATGTTGAGTGACAGAGCCCTAGTTGGTTATCAGATTGTCAATACTACTCATAGAGCTCTGTGTTTTCTTAGAAATTCATTAAGACTCATGAGGTATGAATAGTATGTGGGATTAGACAACCCAACAAGGTTAAGCACCAAGTGTATACTTTCCTATTTGGGACTAGAACTCCAGCAACTTATTGTATAACAAATCAAATCCAGGCTGCAGTTGGGTTCTGTTATAGCCCATGCTGCAAAACAAACCCACATTAAACCCCACAACCACCTGCACCATTTCTGGGACCTTTCCGATCACTCAAAGTCTGAATAACCAATTTCTGGATTCCTGATACATTATTCCGAGGTTCTATGTTTCCGAACCTCCAAAGATTCTGAAGTCAAGGTTCCGCTCCTTTGATACATCATTCCGAGGTTCCATGTTTCCGAACCTCCAAAGATTCCGAAGTCAAGGTTCCGCTCCTTTGATAGACGATACGCAGGATCACTATGTACCTCACTCCTTTGTTCTTCATTTTATATTACCCCTTGTACTCTCCTCCCCCCCTTGTCTTTACTCGGTAAAAGATAGTACAAGACTAGATACATGTATATAAGTCACCAGTCGACTGGACTATTCGCCAGTATGAATATCGACTTAATTCTGTGTTGTAGTTTCCGATTAAGTTCTGATAAACTTTCTGACTCTCCGAAATTAGGGACAGACGATCGAGGAGGGCGCAACATATAAGTTGAAGCCAAGTCCCTACAACCTCGAACCACTCGTACCACCCTATACTGTGAACAGTCTTAAGATCCCCGGCACTTCCCGACTTTCCATCCCCATTCTGATTCCGATCCCGAGTCCACAACCCTTAGTCCCTCCGTCCCCAGAGTACAAACCCCCCCCTTTGGAAATCATTCGGAACCCTCCGGAAACCCTTCCAGAAGCCTCTAGCTAAGCGTCAACATGCAGATTTAACAGGTTCCCTACATCATATACCATTTTTATATATCACTACATATTAAGTCTACTTTGTGGGAGGATCACAAATCTATAAACCAGTGCTTTGGCATCCAGGCTGATTTCCTAGAATGGTGCCTAAGCAGAGGCCAAACCTGGGACTGAGCTCCCAGTAGAATTGCCATAGAGCAACACTTTCCCTAGTGATAAATACAATAGAAATCACAGGAAATTCTAGAGAATTAATCCCCTATTTGTCCCACTGGCTCTCTAATATCATAGCATGGGAAAACCCCAAGAAACCTATCTGCCACCCTCGACAACAGGTCTGGCTTCACATGATGCATGACTTCATATGGCATCTTTCAATCCAGTGTATGCATGGATGTCTGGTTCTTCAACCAGACTGCATGTTGTACTGACTCTATCCAGAGAAACTTGGGCAAACCTAGTGCTTGTCACAAGTAACCCCTGGGTATATTATATCTACCCGTACCTGTACCTACAAAAACCTGTAACCATGTGTTACGGGTACAGGTTTGGGCTGGGTTGGAAATCCTGACCCTAACCCTTACCCGCACTACCCAATCCTGCTACCTGTGTGGATTTCCAATACCCACACCAATCACTAGGCAAACTGACTGCCAGGTGCATTGCACATGCATGTTCCAGTAGCATGTGATTGAGGCTTTCTGACACACCGTTATCTTCAGGTATGTCATTGTTTTGGAACTTTAAATGAGGTAACCCAAGAGCAGTGACAAAACTTTGGTGTAAAGAAAGCCTAATCAAGTTCTCCAACAAGATGATGGCAAGTGAATGCCTGTCCAGGTTGATGTCCAAAAAGAATTGTTTAGAGGAGGCCTTGGCAGGTGCATTTTCAATTACATGTAGGAATAATAGTTTATGTACATGAACTATTATTCTACCCTTGCCTAGGAATATTTCTACAGATGTTCTATAAATCTGATTTAGTTATTTTACTATGTTTTTGCATACCTTTTATGTTGTAACCAAGAACCCTTTATCAAGCACTGACCTTCAGATTAACATACCTATGAGAAAGTAGCACTGGCCTTCAGACCAATGTACTGGAGTGGGTGGCACTGATCTTCAGATCAACATACCTAATGCTGCTTGATAAACAAGATAATCTGATGGACTATGGAATGATAGTAAGATAGATTGTTAAGCTACTTTTACACTACAGAACTAGTCTCTATATATACTAATTCTAAGCTGATTATATAACTCCCTGATAAGGCAAGACCTTCCTGAAATTAGTGAAATGGTGTGGAAAGGAATAGAAGGTCCTAGAAGCCTGTAGCAGTTACAAGTCACCCTGTAGTCACAAATGAGTCCTATTCCCACAGCTGGTAGTCTCGTGACTGGTCAAGTCACAAAATATTAATAATAAGTGAGCCAAGCTTCTGGGCTGACCTAATGTGTAATACTATTACCTAAGCCCAGGAATTTGTTGTACAATTTAGTCTTGAGAGCTTGAGCAGCAGTTTGGTGCCATTTTCCATATATTAGTGTTTGGTGCCTGGCTGTGGGTCCTTGTGGGTCCAAATAGAAATAAGTGAAAAATATAAGTGTTTTTGGAGTATTTCCTTGGGCTTGAAGAGCTTGATAGTTTAAGAGTTAATTACCTTAAGTAATTCACTCTTAAATGGCCAGCCAAATTTTATTATATTTTTTTTGGTAGTCAATTTTAAGACTGATTTGTTGGATTATTTTCTAAGTGAGAGAGGTTTGGAATCCATTATACTGATCCTGGCTTGATGACCCTTTGTATCTATTGGAGAATTCCCCATTCCCTAACAGTCATGTATGGTCAGGCTTTGGACCCCTTGGACTTTAGATAGGCACTGAACTCTTTGGAAAGATATTCATTGCCACAATCCATTTGTAGATGCTTCAGCTTCATGCTGTGTTGGGTCTCTACCCACACCTCATACTGTCTGTAGCAGTGGAGGGTGTTGCTCTTCTTTACCATGGGTACCAGGTACATCCACCTGCAGTAGTCATTGGTCAAACTGACAAAGTACTCTTTACCATCATAGCTTTGGGGGTTTGTGGCCCCTAGGGAATGGCATGGGTCACCCATGGGTCAAATGTGGGTGACCCGCACCCAACCCATGGTAAACCCGAACCCGTCCACCCATGGGTTTTTTCCCATGGGTGGATGGGTCTCGGGTATACACTGCACCTGCATGCGAGCACGTACGGTGCATATGGCACGCACACGCTGCAACCACCATCCTTGCAAGGCTCACAGCTAGTATAATATTAACATTGAGACATGGCTGACATGGCTATATGCATTGCACAACACCACTAATCAGAAGCCTTCTTGTATCAATCATAGGGTTACCAGTACATGGTGATGCAAATAAATTAAACTCTCTATTTCCCACTGGAAGGGCTTCTTTGGACTGAGGCCAGCTTGGACCCTGTGATATGCTAGCCGTGTCATGGTTGCAGGACCGGCTGCCAAGTGACCAAGGATAATCCCCAAGCTGGTGGATATTGATGATATATGCTCTGTCTGCCATGTGCTCAATTTGGAGACAGGGTTGAGTGTTTCGATGGAATATGCGAAACCAGACATGTAAATTATCCTGTTGGTTTGACCAATGAGGTTTTGTTTCTTTAATGAAATTGAAAACACTCACTTTTCTTGTGCCAAGCAGTAAAAACACAAGCAGTGGGTCTGAAGAATTACAGATTGAGTGCATGTTTGAGGATAAAGAAGATATCATGTTTACTTAGGCTTTTATTTATTTGGATTAGTATATGAGGAACAGTGCTGGAGGTTTCTGAAAGGTACATTACCCAGAAGCTTGGGAGTGTAGATGACATTTCAGGTTCCAAGGCGATGATAACATGCAAGTTTACAACATACGTTGTAAAGGTCAGCCAGGATATGCAAAAAAAGAGAAGCTGCTTCTATTCCCAAGAGTAGCACCAGTGACATGACTTTGTACATATCAGTGAGTTGCAACATCCAATAATTTTGCCAGAAAATGAAGAGGAGAGCAACTGGCCAGGTAGGGAATGGCACGGATCACCCATGGGTCAAATGTAGGTGACCCGCACCCAACCCATGGGAAACCCAAACCCGTCAACCCATGGGTTTTTTCCCATGGGTCGATGGGTGTCGGGTGCATGCTGCACCCACATGCATATGGCACCTACTGTGCGTATGGTGCATATGGTGCATACGGCATGTGCGGCATGTACAGCGTGTGCGGCATGTACGACGCATATAGCACGTATGGCATATTTGTCGCGTATGGTGCATTCGTTGCATATGGCGTGTTCGTTGCATTCGGCACGTTCATCGCATTCGTGGTATCACGTGCACGTACGGCGCTTTTGTCGCATTCGGGGTGTCGTGTTCATGTCAGCGCGTGCACGTACGTATAAGTTGCGTTTGTGTCGGAGTTGACACCCTGGGTTGGGCCCGGGTCACGGGTGTTTGCAGCTTGACCCACACCCACACCCAAGGACACCTGACCCAGTGACCCATGTGGGTTGGCCTGACCCGTGCATTTCCCTATGGCCAGGTGAATAGGAAGCAGTCAGAAACCAATGGTCTGACTCTGGACCATGTTAGCAATACACCATTTGTGAGGAAGGTGACAGATAAAAAGAATAGAAAGACGGGCTCTATAGATACATGAGCAGGTACTCCAAAAAAGACACCATCAAGATAAAATAATTCTGCCTATAGAATGAAGAGTAGTCAGATCTTTGTTTCCTGAAACAAGCTGTGCTTCAACTAACAAGAGGAAAGAACCCTAGCAGATAGGGTGTGACCATAAGCTGAAGGTAAAATTTTCAGTAGAATCTACCTTTGAGGGGAAATAGTCATACAACAGGAGCAAGTTGGGTGCATGTCGTATGCATGTATACATAGTTGAGGTGGCAGGTTGGGCCTGGGTCATGAGTGCTCTTGGCTTGACCCACACCCAAACCCAAGGACACCTGACCCAGTGACCCATGCAGGTTATCCTAACCCATGCTATTCCCTAGTGGCCTCACATGTCCAAGTGGACTTTTTCACCAAATTTAGCAGCCCATGGTCCCTCTCACATCTGTTAGACCAGCTTCCTTGTAGGTTTAGCTTATGCACAGGCCATGCAAAAACCCAGCTGATGAGCCCATGATAATGCCATTTTGAACAAGTGTTTGGGTGACCTGTGGGGATAAGTGTCCCATCTAGGGCAGTGCAGCTCATCCAGAGTGAGTACTTTTCATCCTGTACTTGCTGCTGCTGCTGTGGATTCATGTTCCACCTTGTACAGCCCATTTGAGAGCAGGACCTACCCAAGCAGCATCCCTTGCTTATCTCAAATCAAACATTTCTGGTCCTTTAATAGGACCTCGTACCCCACAGTGTCACAGCATGTCAGTGAGATTAGCATGAATGCAAGATCAGGACAATACAGTATGTCCTTTAAGGTAATGTGTATTGTTATCTTCCCATTCAGAATTCCGACCTTCATGCTGCCTATGCCAACAACTTTAAACATGGTCTTGTTAGCAGCATTGATTGCATATGGTGCAATCTCCTTGAAGGTGAGGAACTGGTGTTTGCTCAGTGACATATGACCTGATGTGCCCAAATCATAGATGTTGACTTTCTATCCCATCAATGGACTCATTCCCAGAACGAGCATGGTCCCAGCAAATGTTGTGGTAAAAGCAAAGTCCTTGCTTTCTGTTGCCATGTTCACTGATATACCTCTCTTCTTGTCTTCCTCCTTCTTGTCCTTCTTTTTAGCTTTAGAATGTCAGTCTGCCTTGAAATATCCCTTCTTGCCACATTTCCAGCATTCCACATTGGTTTTTGTGGTGCTGGAGGAGCTGCTGCTGTATGTCTAGAGTTTCCTGCAGCCTTTGGATGCTGCAAGTGCATTTTCACTGGCTTTTAGTTGGCAATCTTTGATTGCTAACCATTCAAACTCATCAATCAGGGTTCTAATGGCCTGATAAGGCTCTAACTTGGCCTTCACATATACTGCAGACATTGTGATCACATTAATCAGTAGGTGGTATGACTTAGAGAGCAAGCCAAGGATGACAGTGACTAGGTCATCATTGGTAAGTGCAGTGTGAAAGGCAACAAATTCCCACAGTAATGTGCTCTTCCAACTGGACCAAAAGGCCACTATGCCAGGTTATCTGGCATTATTCTGTGGGTACTATTTAAACAGCAACTGTATTCACCAACCATTGCAATGGCATGTAACAGTACCTTCCCCTTAGGTACCAAGCCCTCGAGGTACCATAGTGATGATATCTTAACAGGTTTCCCAGGCTTGTCTTGGAAGAGCACATTTCTGTGGGAATTCATTGCCTTTCACAGTATGCCAGGTTAACTAAAGGTCAGCGGTTCAAATCCCTGTGCGCGCAATAATTTAGAGGGTTGTTGCAATCACTTGGACCCCAGGAACCCTGGCTTACATGATGGTCCATGACATCATGGGGGTCTGCTATGTCAAACAGTAATTAGAGTGCCTGGGGGGAGCCACAGACAGACCTGGGAAACCTGTTAAGATATCATTACTGTGGCACCTCAAGGGCTTGGTACCTAAGGAGAAGGTACTGTTACATACCATTGCAATAGTTGGTGAATACATGTAACAAGTTGCTGTTTAAATAGTGCCTACAGACTAATGCCAGATAACCTGGCATAGTGGCCTTTTGGCCCAGTTGGAAGAGCACATTACTGTGGGAATTTGTTGCCTTTCACAGTATGCCAGGTTGTTGGCGCACTGGCCCAATAAGAAAGCCAAGGATCATAAAAAGCAAGAATGGAAATACTACATCTCAAATAATGATCTCCTCCATGACATTGGGGAGTGACATGTCACTCCGATTCTCAACAGAGTTACCCTAAGGAATGTAATAGCAAATTGGATATAAGAGACTGAGTGGAATTGCAAATAAATGAAAGTGGAGTAGAACGTGAATGAATGGATATTAAATGTAAATGAAGACGGAATGGAATTGCGAGCATATGGAGTGTGATGTAAATGAGTAGAGTGATTTGACAGGAGCATGTAATGCCAAGATGGGTATACGAGATGCATATAGTCTGTGGGCTGAGGGCATATAGTTGAATAAGCAAGTGAGGGCATAGTTGGGCTGAGTGGGCTGAAATGAATAGTCGGGCATGCCGGTATATGGTTCCTAACAGGCATGTTCCAATAGCCTCAGTCCAGTTGGCAATTACCGCTGCTCCAATAGCCTCACTATTCAATCTGTGTGTCAGCGCTTAGCTAGAGGCTTCCGGAAGGGTTTCTGGAGGGTTCCAAATGGTTTCTGAAGGGGGGGTTCATACTCCAGGAACGGAGGGACTAAGGGTCAGGGGTTTGGGATCAGAATTGGAATGGGGACGGAAAGATGGGAAGTGCTGGGGGTCTTAGGACTGTTCACAGTATAGAGTGGTATGGGTGGTTCGAGGTTGCAGGGACTTGGCTTCAACTTATGTATTGTGCCCTCCTCGATCGTCTGTCCCTAATTTCGGAAAGTTGGAAAGTTTACCAGAACTGAATCGGAAACTACGATGCAGAATTAAGTCGATATTTATACTGGCGAATAGTCTAGTTGACTGGTGACTTGTATACATGTATGTAGTCTTGTATTATCTTTTGCCGAGTAAAGACAAGGGGGGGAAGAGAGTACAAGGGGCAATATAAAACAAAGAACAAGGGAGTGAGGTACGCGATGATCCTGCGCATCATCTATCAAAGGAGCAGAACCTTGGCTTCAGAATCTTCAGAGGTTCAGAAACACAGAACCTCAGATTGATGCATCGGAATCCAGAAAGCATTTATTCAGGCTTGAGTGGTCAGAAAGGTCCCAGAAATGGTGCAGGTGGTTGTGGTGTTTAATGTGGGTTTATTTGGCGGCATGGGCCATAACAGTATCCCTCCACTAGGACCGACCCCTCGAGGTCCTAAGCTTAATTGGAGCAGTAATTAAGACAGACATTACTGTGGGAGTTTCTTGATTGTTTCCTGGAATGTTTTGATCGATAAGCACTGATGGTTCATTTGTCTATAAAAGGGGGTGTTTGCAGAACTGGGAGGAGGCTTTTCCTCAATGGAGAACACGGATCCTCGACTCTCAGGAAGTTTCGGAATTCTTTCTCATTTTTTCCTCTCTGGGGCGTCATCTGTGGAATCCGAAGGGAGTCTTGAAGATGAAGTGCGATGCCTGTGGGACATTGATGCTGATGTGGCAGAGTTGCAGGCTCGTGCCATCGCGATTCACGATTCCCTTGGTTTGTTTGGATTTTTGATATCTTCCTCCTTTAACCTCTCCATAGTGCAGGGGCAGTTCCTAGATCCATTATTGTCCAGAAACCACTCTTCTGGTCACTCTGGACGGGGCTTGTTCCCAGTGGTCTAGTGGCGGAGGCAGATGGTCCAGAAGCTTTTGATCAGATTTCCGTGTTTTTGGCCCATCTAGACACATTCCAGGCAAACTCAAGTTATTTCCAGGGTCTTCTCATGGCACTCGACCACTGTCTTTTGCAAATTGTCGAGTTGTTGGAACGGTATTTGGGGGAGGTCACACTAGCTTGGAATCTTGTTGACGCATTGTCGTCCTTGATTAATCAGGTGGGGGGTGGTCCCCATGATCAGTTCTTGGGCAGTGTTTGTTCTTTGGAGACCGATGGGGGTTTGGGTGAGTCTGTCAAGTGACTCCTGGCTCGAGTCGGAACTGTTTGTGCTCTGATTGGGTTGGTTCCAATCAGAACCTAGGGCATTCCATGTTTTTAGTAAATAGATTGTTTTGTATAATTGGGTCGTAAGTGTGATCATAGACAGTGTCAGGGTGGTTTTGGAGGAGAAGTGTTTGGTTTTCCAAACAATGTGGGTTGTTTTCCAGGTGTTCTTTCTCCTGGGATAGATGTCTCATCATCTGCACAACTCTGTGGTTGGGGTCATAGTGGTCATAGTGTTGTGGTGGTCATAATGATTGTGGCATTTGTGGGGTTCATTCACCAGATTTTCTCCTGGATGGCAGTGGTGTTGTCGGGATTTGAGGATGACCTGCAATTTGAGTCTCAGTTGAATCATGTTAATAGTTCAGCTCGTATTAACATTCTAACAGGAAGGGTTCTAGTCTAAGAGAATCTACATATGGTACCGTTTTGTCTAAGGGATGGTACAGGATTCCATGCTGTTCAGGGTTCTTCCTGAGCAGAGTTTTTCGGAGGGTCAGATTGAGCACTGAGTAAAAACTGCTGGCTCCATGGTGCCAAGAATCAGTTAGGATAAATCTAAACGAGTAGTACTCAATGCCCTGTCAATCAACGGATTGTAGTGGGTGAGCGTATGGTCCTTGCAACTATAATTCTGATGGGGTTCGGAGGGTCGGATTCAGAGGGTCAGAGTTCAGAGGGTCGGAGTTAGAGGGTCAGAGTGTTTCCACAGAAATGGGTTGAAATCTTTTTGACGATTTGTCACAGGGGTCATATTCCTGAAAAGGTTGGATGTGTTGTTTTGTTTTACTTCCTTTGGCATAGTTGGTGTTCAATGTGAACAACTGATGCTGGAGTCAAGAGCCTAGCTTCTTATTCCTCAGTTTCCAAAGCATCCGACATCTCAGACTCTTCTTCAACCTCTTCTGTCTCTAGAAGCATGTGGGAGAGGGATAAGAAACAAAGGGAAACTTAACGGAACAGACATTGGCTCAATGGCCACTAAAATGAGCACTCATCAACAGAGTGGCTGGGCTTTCTACCAGTGGTTTTTACTATAGTACATGTTGAGCTACTTATAGTAAATGCTTTAAACGCTTGGTGGACATAGCACAGTCAAGCACGCTCTATTAATAGATATTTTGGGCGTTTCTCCAACACACCCCTTCAAGCCGTAAGTACTCTGAATAACGAGAGAGTGCTAGGGCTTGCACCATGAAACGCCAATGTCTGCGAGTGGTGGTGTGCGAATGATGCGACTGAACGGTGCGCAAACGGTGCGAATGAACGGCGCGAGTGGGCGTAATGCAACGAGTGAACGGCGCATGAACGTGATGGGTGTCGGTGCGACAACGTGTGCTGAGAATGATGTGATGAATGCCCAGTGAGAACGGTGCAATGCGTAAGCGATGCGTGGTGACAGTAAAGTGACCGATCTCAACCATGTTCTAAATCAGACTCCGACGGCACTCATCCCATATCACCTTCACTGTTGCCACATCACACAGCCAACCATTCTATTCAGCCCTCCAATCTTCAGACTCCTATTATATCATCATGTCTTCTTCAGAGCTCATTCCCATGCAACGCTACAACACCCAGGACACACGCATCCAGGCAGAACCATTAACATATCATTATCTTCGCGTACCCCCACCAGCACATTTCTCACTCAGAAGACGATCCCATCCAATCTACACTCAGTCATATGCGATAGGAGATGCAGTCTATTTCCCAGAAAGTCAAGAACCATACATATTTCTTGGAATGATGTCTAGACCAGCATATCGTGATAGGAGTAGAGTGGAATACGAGGCAGAGTTCAGGGCACCATCCCATCCTGATTACCCTGCCCACTCCATTCGACTCTCTCTTAAACACAAAACGAGAGTGCACGACCGTATACCCATTAGTCCTCCTACTCCCAGACCCCTATCCTTGGATT
>QLPG01007535.1:0-12452 GCA_003314385.1 Gomphus sp. MG54 | reverse complement strand
GGAGTATGGAGGCAGGGTCTAGCACCGGGCCCAGAATGAAAAAAAGAGGCAGGAGTGAGTGGCCAAGGGGGACCAGGGTGAGTGAAGTTTGTCTTTTTTTTTTACTGATTCATTTGGAAAGTGCAAGGTGAAAACAGCCCGGAAGTGGTCACCATCCCTTCGTCCTTCTTGCGAGCGGTGTGAGGAATGGCAGGACAAATGCAAGGTCCTTTCTATAGGGGCCACATGCAGGTGGTGCAACTTCCATAAGGTCGGGTGCAGTCTGGCAGCCCTCCGTACTCGAAAGGTCAAGAGCAGGGAGGAGGTCGAGTCTGAGAAGGAGAGTGAGGATCATCAGAGTGAGGAAGAACCGTAGGAAGACAGGGAAGAGGAGAAGGAGCCACCAAAGAAGAGGCCGAGGTGTGCCGTTACCATGAGGCTGAGCGGGAGGATTCCTGTGGTTGAAGTGCCATGGGCCAACTGTCAGGAGGAAGGCGGGTGGTGGAGCTGCTGGAGGTGCTCCTTAGAGGTCAGGAGAGGATGACAAGGTTCCTGCTCCTCATGGCAGATGGGGGTTCAGGAGGTGCGGGAAGATCGGGAGGAGAGGAGGATCAGCTGAAGGATAATGGGGATGAAGAAGTAGATGAGGAGGAAGGGAAAGGAAAGGGGAAGGAAAAAGAGAAGGATGGGGATGAGGAGATGGAGGAGGATCAGGAAAGTGAGACCTTGAAGTAGTCTCAATAGAATTTTTATTTTTATTTATTTTTTGAGTGAGAAAAGTGCAAGAAAAATATAGGGCATAAGAGAAGAAAGAAGCAAGTGAAAAGGGCCGAGATGCTCAGCAGATCTGATTGTGATAAATGGAGGGAAAGAGAGGGTGGTAGATGGACTGGAAAGATGTTGGAAATAGGTGTGATTGTAAGGTCAGAAATAGAGTGTCAGGAGGTGGCAGGAGAGGTGAATTTGGAATGGAGGTAAGGTTGGGATGATGTAAGGTCAGGATGGATAGGAATTAAGGTTGGAACAGATGGAACAGAGGGAATTAAGGTTGGGATGGAAGGTGGAGAGGGCAATTGGGGGAAGTTTTGGGAAAGGGGTGTCTTCGGGAGGGGAGATTGCATAGTTCAAAGGGTTTCTAGCTACTCACCACCCCCCCTTTTAGGTAGATGTCCCAACATCTAGTAAAGGTGTCGAGTTTGAGCCAAGGAGAATGGAAAAAGAGTGGTGAGAACATATGATGCAAATATATGGGACAGATGAAGTGAAAATGGAAGGGGATGGATGGAAGAGACCTTGGCCGAACATGACAAATAGCGCTGACAGAGAGGTCCCAGCTAAAGAGCTTTCCTGCCTTTCTGGTATACAAGCATGCACAATGGCAGTTGCATTGACTGGGGCTATTGGCAGAGCTTCCAGCAATGGAACAGGATCCTGGTGAGGCTTTTGGAGCAGTGGCAGGTGCCAACTGGACCGAGGCCATCAGGATACACCTAAAAACATTAGTGGCATTATGGAATGTAATACTGCCCAATACCCTGTTAATCAATAGATTATAGCGGGTGAGCAAGTTGTGACCAAATATTGCCAATCAATGGATCTAGTGATATGACAGATGGATAGATGGACTGATATTGTCCTGATGGAAAATGGAAAATAAAATAAAGGGGTAACTATGAATGGATGCTGATTTGATCAACCATGCAAGGTAGGTTACTGAGAATTTCAGCACCCAATCAGATGACAGAAGAATTAAAAGAGAGTAAAGAGACATAGAAGCATTTATCTAAACCTCCCTACTGGCACCTGCCGAGTCAACACAACTCTTGGTGTGCTTAGAGGCTAATGGATGACAGACTAGTTTTTGGTCACCTGGGCTGATTCTTCAGTACTGGCATCCAAGGCATTAGCTGCCTGGGGGACGGACTCAGGAGTGGCAGTCACACAGGTCTTGGTTGCCTTGTGTCAAGCCCACAATACCGAGCTCCTGTTCACTTGGTAGTACTGACCAAACGACCCTTATCATTAATCTCACATGCCGGTGATAACACATTCCTCAGGTCTTGGCTTGGTACATTCGGTTCATTATTTGGTTCACTTTCCCTACCCCATCCCTCCTATTCTTTATTATTCTTCTATTCCCCATCCTTCCCTTTTCCCATTTACCCTTGGGACATTCACTATTCATTTATCACTCGGTCATGGCCCTATTGTTTTATATTTGGCCACCCTATATTGTTCTATTTTCCCTCACACTCCTACTCGTTTATTATTGGTCATATCTCATTGTCTTATTCTCGTTTACATCTCATTGTTCTTTTCTAGATCACTGTGGACAATACTTCCACATGGTCTCCATACCTTATTCTTTTCTCCATGTCTTATGCCACCCTTATTCCACATTCTGCCTGTTAGCCTATATAAGTAGTGAATGCATGTACATAGTTCCTCAGTCTGAGTATCAACTAGGTTTATGCCTTCCGGCTCCCCTTCCTCTGTTTAGAAGTCCTCCACTCAGGCCGATACTCTTGGCATCCTCTCAGGCATCTCTTCCATTCCAAATCAGTGGCACGCACAGAAAGAGGGTGCAATACATGAGTATGTTGAAGCCAAGCCACTACGACTGGCCTGCAGGACTTGGCCAGTTCCCGCCCGCACCTTTGGCATTACCGAGACCTGACACCTTGGGGCATTCAGCGACCTTGTGATTACTGGCAGCACAGAGGAGACACAGGTTGTTGCCCATGCATCTTTGTCATTTGGTCAGGAGAAGCTTGCCATCCTTTCCCAGAGTCTTAGTGTACTCGGGTGGATTGGGCTGAGGAGTTTTACTGTCCTTGCTCTTAGACATGTCCTTGTTGCTGCTGTTACTGTTGCTGTTACCTTGCTGGCAGTTGTCCAAGGTAGATCTGTTTCCAGGCTTATCTGATTTCATATCTTTCTTTGGCTCATTACTGCCCTCCAGAGATTGCTCAGCCTTTCATTCCTAATATCTCATATCAATCCTTTGAACAAGGCTTCGAAGGTTGTCTAATTTGAACTCTCATGCTGACAAGATTGTCAAAGCACTCATCGAGCGATTAGCCCAACCACTCCCTGAACCAAATCCCAATCCTGGCCATCATGCCAAAATTCTCCAGCCTGAGGTCTACCACGGCACCGACCAAGCTAAGCTTCACACATTCTTCTTACAGTATATGCTAAACTTTCGTGACCATCTGTCCACTTTCCTGACAGATATGTCGAGAGTCCAGTATGCCATCTCATACCTCACTGGCCCTGCACTCCAGTACTGAGAACCCGCCATCCTGGGCAAAATCTGCCTGAGCCTAGTTGGCTTAGGGTCTGGAGAGACTTTTGACAGGAACTCAAGACAAACTTCAGACCTTTCAACAATGCTGCACAAGCAGAAATTGAACTCGGCAAGATAGTCATGAAAGATCATCATCGAGCAGCACACTATTTCATCAACTTTGCCCAAGCCTCCACTCACACTTAGTGGAATGATGCCACCCTCACACGTGTGGCATACAAAGGGTTGGCCAAGCATATCAAGGACAGCCTCCTTCACTCCCTCAATTCAAATCCCTCGCCAAACTCAGACAGTTTTCACTTGAGATCGACAGCAGGTACTGGGAATGCAAGGAGTACGACAACTTCAGAAATCCTTTGAAATCGAACACATCCATGTCCAAATCCAACTCTAACAACAACAACAATCAGTCTTCCTCCAATTCCAACAACTTGAACAACAAGAGAAGTATTGAGGAGGGGAAGAAGAATGGCAACAATAAGTCTTCCAATAATAATAACAATGCTAATGACATTTCATCCAGACTCGGAAAAGATGGGAAACTGCTGCCCAAAGAACGTCAAAGGCGAATCGATGTGGGACTCTGTCTCTTGTGTGCTTCAAAAGGTCACATGGTCAAGGACTTTCCCAAATCCAATTCCCAATCATCATTGACTTCTTATTCTAACAACAACAACAACAAAAACAAATCGATGAAAGCACGCATGATCAAGGTGAGCACGACCAACACTCGCAATTCAGCTCCTTCTTTCCTTCTTCAAGTTCACTCTCAATTCCGATTCATTATTCCATTCAGCTCTCAATTCCAATTCACTCATTCATTCCAACTTGCAATTCCAATTCACTCATTCATTCCAACTTGCAATTCCAATTCATTCCTTCTCAGTTCAAGTTCAATCAATCCCAAAACAAAAGACAAACAAATTTTTTTACAAAAATTCTTAAGTCCAATACATTTTTCTACTCTATATTCCTATATCCAACTCCCCTTCCTCTATGTCATGCCATGCATTCTCAGGCTTGCCCACCCAGTTTCCCCAAGTCCCCCACACCCTAGGCGGCTCCTGCACCAACTCCCTACTCACCGACCTCTGATATGAAATTTGAAAGGGCAAGTTCCTCACTTCAGTTCACAATTCCTCATTGGTGATCCTGTTCTCAGACATCTGGAATTTATTCTCTGCCATCACCTTATGAAGAGCATCGATGGATCTCCTCAACTCCTCAATTGCAAGGGTGAGGGTGATGACTGGAGAAGATGGGGGAGGTACAGGGGCTACAGGAGGTGGTGAGGGAACAGGAGGTGGCAATGGAGGTGGTGGGGGAGAAGGAGATGGAGGTGATGGAGGAGGTGGTAGAG
This sequence comes from Gomphus sp. MG54, assembly GCA_003314385.1. Lineage (NCBI taxonomy): Eukaryota > Fungi > Basidiomycota > Agaricomycetes > Gomphales > Gomphaceae > Gomphus > Gomphus sp. MG54. Next base: position 7,803 of record QLPG01007535.1, on the reverse strand, counting down.
GAGGAGGAGGCATGAGTGAGGACATCATTATCCATGGTGTTGGTGCCACAGTGGGTGGTGGTGATGACTCAGGAAGTGGAAGGGGTGGTAGCAGGGCTCCATCCTCTGAGGGGCCTACCTCATTGTCCTCTTCATCATCTGGTGTACCTTCTCTCAACCTCTTTTTCAACCTCAGATTTCCCTCATCCTCGGGATTCCTCTCCCTGACCTTCCCCTTACTCTTCCTCTTGCTAGTCCCTCGACCTCTCTCATTTATGCTACACCCCACACCCCTCTCACCATACCACACACACACACCAATATCCAAATAACCATCCCACTTCCTCAGGCATGTGTTTCCTCTCTTTTTGCAATGTCTGCAAGGCTTTTCAGCCACTCAACCCCACGACCAACGTGTACAATCATCGGCTTTGCCCAACCTCACCTTTCAATAAAAGACACCATGGAAGTCACCCTCATCATTCCGCATCTGAAGACAAGCATACTGCAAACAATGATCAGTAAAAGACAGAAATCCGAAGCAATACCTTACTCACCTTTGCACTTTTCGAATTTGCTCCTTAAATCACAGCTCTCACACATTGATGGTGTCTTGCTCTAGCAGCACCTTGTTACACTCGATGGTTGGGGTGGAGGGGGTAGGGACCCTGATGGGATGAGATGTTGGTTTGCCTTTGAGGTAGCTGGCAATGGGTGAAGGGTAGAGACCCATAAGCTTCTGCACATAGGCAGGGTTAATGTACAAGGGCTCCATTTGCAATGTTGATGATGGTTACCTCCCAAACTCCCTCACGACTACTCTTATATGCTTTCACAATTTCAATCTCCAATGGAGCCACCATCTAGAACTTCATTTCCATGGCCTTGTGGGACTCAGCCATAAGGGGGGGATACTGTTAGGAACCATACACCAGCATGCCCAACTATTCAATTCAGCCTGTTCAGCCTAACTCTGCACTCACTCACCTATTCATCCATACACCCTCAGCCTTCGAATTCTATTGCACCTCATGTATCTGTCTTGGCGTCACATGCACCTGTCAATACCCTCCATGTAGATGGGTCTGGCAGATAGGGTTTCCTGGGGTATTCCTGCACTATTATATCGGAGAGTCGGTGGGATAAATAGGATAATAATCCTATGGAATTTCCTGTGAATTTAGATGTATTTGTCACTAGGAAATATATTGCCCTATGGCAATTCTACAGGGAGCTGAGTCCCGGGTTTACTCTCCGCTTAGGCGCCGTACCAGGAATCCGGCCTGGGCGCCAAAGCGTCGGTTTATATGTTTTGTGGTCCTCCCACAAGTTAGATATACTATGTAGTGATATGATATAATATATTGTGTTGGGAACCCAACTGTGACCGGGCCTTGCTGTACGACGAGTAGTTGTTGTCCTAGTCCCAAATAGGAAAGTACGCACTCAGCGCTTAACCATCGGTCAGCATGAGTGATAGATTTATAGTTGTAGCCTAATGGCTACTGCAATGGGGGAGCAACGATATGTTATAATTGCTTTTTTATGGTTACTGTTCTACACTAAATATCTCTTGTATTTATATAAAATAGAAAGGTGATTGGTAAGACGAAAACTTCACGGAGTGAAGTTTAGAAGCCGGCCTAATGCGGCCGTGCGCATGGTACACCCGCATATATGCGGTGGGGATGATATATGTGAAATCTTCACAGGGGAATGGATGGAAATAGAATAGAATATGAAATAAACTGAATAGAAATCCACATGCCAGTGTATCCCCTTCCCAACATGTCCAAACGAGGTGAGCCAGCCCTTGGGGTAGGTATGGGGCCGGGTAGACAGTGTGGGGTAAAACCTGCTCCTAAATCCATGAATATATTCATGAGCATTCTTCATGTTGAATAGAACATCGGTGTAAAGCTGTTCCTTGATCAGGTAATGGTTGGGGGAGATATACCGGTTTTAGTGTAGAAGAATATGTATAATGACTCAATGATCCCTGGTTCTAACACTCCATTCATTTACATCAATCCCCATATGCTCGCAAATCCATTTTCACTTCATTTACATTTAATAACTTCTTCATTATGTTCCGCTCCACTTTCTTTTTGCTATTCCATTCTATCTCTGATATCCAATCTGCTACTACATTCCTTATAGAGTAACTCCATTGGGAATCGGGGTGATATGTCACCCCTCAATGTCACGGAGGAGATCAAGGTTGGGACATATTATTCAGTTCTTGCTTTTTACAATCCTTGGACTTTTGTATCTATTATAGGAATCTAGTCGACTCCTGGTAGATTTGAAAGTAGTATAAAGATCTTGTACATTCTGTAGTTCAGTCTTCAGTCAGATAATCGACTAAGATTTCAACTAAGCCTTTCTTCTGTTGTTGCTTTTATGAAATTAGGGTCCAGTGTGATCTGGTGGGTCCAGCATACAAATTGAAGCCTAGCCCTACTCTGAACCTCGCCATTGTTTTGTATTTGGGAGATATTCTTATATTACAACTACGTCATTCTTTTACATCATAACAATCTCTGCTTTTGTGCCTGTTACCAGGGTTATGCTGTGCCTTAAGTGCCATCTGTTTAATAGTCCCGATGCTCCGTGATCAATCTTCATCCAAGATCCTAGTGATCAAGGTTTCAGAGTTAATCACTATCCCCATCACATTAATTGTAGTTATGAATGTGGCCCAGGTGTCAGGTAATGAAGTGAGCAATATAGTAATGAAGTCTTTGTTGGTAATTAATTGTCCCCTGTGTCAAGTACATGTACCGAGACCCATTAATTTGGAAGTGCCAACTGAGCAGCCATCCTATGTCCACGTCCAAGTGTCCATGCCACATGCATATCACTAGGGAATGACATGGGTCACCCATGGGTCCAAATGTGGGTGACCTGCACCCAACCCATGGGAAACCCAACCCATCAACCCATGGGTTTTTTCCCACAGGTCAACGGGTCTTAGGTGCATGCTGCACCCGCATGCAATATGTTGCGTACATCATGTACATGGCAGCGTGTGTGCGTACAGGCATTGCATACGTCATGTTCGTCACAGCGCATGCGCATATGTCATGTACGTGGCGGTGCATGCATGTATGGGCATTGCATTTGTCACGGCATGTGCACATATGTCACGTTTGTCACAGCATGTGTGCATATGTGGTGGTATGTGCACGTATCGGCATTGCATATGTGTCAAGTCCACGTACCGAGGTCCCGGAGACTCGCCAGTACCGACCGAACAACCATCCTACATCCACATACAAGTGTCCACGCCGCATGCACGTCACTTGATACCATGTTCTCGGTTCGGCACATCCATCATACTATTCGTCCGTTTCTTGATCCGCCCCACCTCGGTACCTCCTACCCCTTGTGTTATCCTCAATTACAGTCATTGTTTTATACTCGGCCACTCCCTATTGTCCCATCTCGAATCACGATCCTATTATACTGTCCTTTATTGTTCTATCCCCGCTTTGCATTCCTTGTTCTAATTTTGTTCGTTGTGGACAACAACCACATTGCTCTGCATACCTTGTTGTCCCACATTCCTTATTCCACATGTCGCTTCTTAACCTATATAAGTAGGACATGGATGTACATACTTCCTCATTCTGGGTATCGACTAGGCTTAGGCCCTTCTACCTTCTTCTCTTCTGTTAAGCCCTCAACTCAGGCCGGCATCTTCAGCATCCCCCTGAGTATCTGTCTGTTGCAAATACAGTGGCACGCACGGCAAGTAGGGCGCAACGCACGAGTACGTTGAAGCCAACGCCACTACTCTTGGCCTGCAGGACTTGGCCATAGTCCACCCGACCTTTCGACAACACCCTTCGGCAGTACTGAAGTCCGTCAGTACCCGACTCCTGACAATATGTTGCGTTCGTCATGGTGCGTGTGCATACATTGTGTTCAGGGCATCGCTTTTGTGTCAGAGTTGACGCCCCGGGTTGGGCCTGGGTCACGGGTGCTCGCAGCTTGACCTGCACCCACACCCAAGGACACACCCAAGGACACCTGACCTGGTGACCTATGCGGGTTGGCCTGACCCGTGCATTTCCCTACATATCACTTGGTACCCCGGTCTCGGCTTAGCACATCCACCACCCACACTCCTTGTCCTCACCCCCCACATACTCTACACCACTCACCATCCATTAATCCCACCACACCTACTCCTTATCCTTCAATCTGCCTCACCTCAGGACTTCCTGTCCTTGTATTATCCTTGGCCATGGCTCCATTGTTTTATAGTCGGTCACTCCCTATTGTCCTATCCTTGGCCACATTTCTATTATTCTATCCTTTATTGTTCTATTTCCGTTTCCATGCCTTCATTCTAATTTTACTCATTGTGGACAATGACCACATGCCCTGCATACCTTGTTGTCTCACATTCCTTATTCCACATGTCGCTCCTTAAACCTATATAAGTAGGGCATGCATGTACATATTTCCTCATTCTGGGTATTGACTAGGCTTAGGCCCTTCTACCTTTTCCTCCTCTGTTAAATTCTTGACTCAGGCCAGCATCATCAGCATCCTCCCGAGTACCCATCTGCTGCAAATCGGTGGCACGCATGGCAGGTAGGTGTCAGGATTCAGTAATGCCGAAATATCGGTTAAGTCCTGCAAACCGTTCCAGAGTGGCTAGGCTTCAACGTGCTCATGCATTGTGCCCTGCTGTTCCATGCGTGCCACTAATTTGAGTAGTGGGAGGAGCCTCGTGAGGATGCCGAGGGCGTCGGCTCGAGCAAAGGACTTTAGAAATAGGAAACGGACAAAGGGGTGTGAACCAATTGATATTCTGAGTGAGGAACTATCTACATACATCCCGCTACTTATATAGTTAAGAAGCAAGATGTGGAACAGGGTGGCATAAGGAATGGAGACAATAAGGTATGAAGTAACCACATGGAGGCATTGTCCACAGTGATCAGAAATAGAATAAGGAATGTAAGCGGCATTAGAATAATAGAGTATGGCTGAGAATAGGATAATGAAGTAGTGGGCGAGAATAGAACAATAGGGGATGGCCCAAGATAAAACAATGGCAGTGGCCAGGACAATGAGTGGCCGTCATGTTGTTCAGGGGAAAACAGATCAAGGAGTGGATAGGGGGTGAAGGAACAATGAAGAGGATAGAACGAGAGGAGTGGTCCATAAGATGTACCGGGTGTACCGAGCCGAGGCCACGTGGTAGTGCGAGATGATGTGGGCAAGGGCTGGTTAGTCAGTATTCCCAAGTGAGCCGGTACTTGGTGTTGCAGGCTTGACAGTAGGTGTTAGATCTGCATGTAGGCGCTTAGCTACAGACTTCCGGAAGGATTTTTGGAGAGTTCCGAAGGGTGGGAATCGTATTCCAAGGGCGAAGGGACTGAGGGTCAGAATCGGAATCAGAATTGGAATGGGGCGGAAGTCGGGAATGCTGTGGGTCTTGGGACTGTTCGCGGTATAGAGGAATATGAGTGGTTCGAAGTTGCAGGGACTTGGCTTCAACTTATGTGTTGTTCCCTCCTCGATCGTCTGTCCCTAATTTTGGAAAGTCGGAAAGTTTACCAGAACTTAATCAGAAACTACAACGCAGAATTAAGTCGATATTCATACTGGCGAATAGTCCAGTCAACTGGTGACTTATATACATGTAACTACTCTTGTACTATCTTTTTACCGAGTAAAGACAAGGGGGGGAAGAGAGTACAAGGGGCAATATAAAATGAAGAACAAGGAGTGAGGTACGCGATGATCCTGCACGTCGTCTATCAAAGGAGTGGAACCTTGATTTTGGAATCTTTGGAGGTTTGGAAACACAGAACCTCAGAGTGATACATCAGAAATCCGGAAATTGGTTATTCAGTCTTTGAGCGATTGGACAGGTCCCAGAAATGGTGCAGGTGGTTGTGGGGTTTAATGTGGGTTTATTTGGTACCATGGGCCATAACAGTAGGGCACAATGCACAAGTACGTTGAAGCCAATGCCACTACTCCTGGCCTGTAGGACTTGGCCACTCTCATCCGGTACCTTGGCATTCCCAAAGCTTGACACCCTGGCATTCAGTTGTTGATATAGCCCATGCATCTTCTGGATGTGCTCATCCATATTAGCACCATCCACGGCCATTTTTCAGAAAAATTCCCAGCAGATATTAACAATTCCAATCGCCACTTTAGATTCAAAGATACCACACAGTCTACTCTATATTTTTGTGGCAGTAGTATCTTGATCAATATATACCAAATACTCATCGAATATCCTTAGATAGATTTCCTTTTGTACTTTTTTATCCTTCTGTTTCCATTCAGTGATCGTGGTCTGTTCTGCTTTGGTAGGTGCCCTGGTGTCTATCGGCTGTGGTTCTATCAGTTATCACCCATAGATCTAGATCCTATAAGATCCATTCTAGGCACCGCTGCCATGTAATATAATTTTCCCTATTCAAGAGGTCCACCTTGTAAGTGTTCGATGTAATAGAGATAATAGAAGGTGCAGGGTGTAATAGAGTTGATCAGTTATGGCTGGGGCCCATAACCTATATATTGAGAGATATATTAATGAGATTTAATGTCTCGAAGAGCTTGTTTTATTTGGATCTTGCTACATCCTTTATATACAATTCAAAATAATAAATATTAATAATCCTCACAGTAACCCTGTGTCTCGGTGCATCATCCATTTCTAAGCCGGGTGTCGTTTCACTCGGGTTCTGTAGATTCACTATGGCAGAAATTAGCTGGTATTTTCCAGCTCATGCATGGCTGTATTACCATCATGTTCAACAGATAGCCAGGTTAGGTAACAGAGCCAATCCTGCAGTGGGCCTTTTTGGTATGCAAGCAGTCTTACCCTCTCAGCTTTTAATGTTCTAGCATGGTGTCCCACCTTGTGAACAGGTCCCATTGCAGGGTGGTACTAATGAAGAAGTTGTCCCTGATACCAAATACCATTTATTTGGGTCATCAGTGATATAATTTGTAAGGGAATTGAGTTTTGACATCAAACAATTACCTCCTGGTTAAATCCGTGGCATTTGGTGAATATCTGAAAAGTCAATGTTGGCAGACATTCGTTTCACTCGTCAAATTGGTGATGGGGAGGAGATGTACTATCTTTTCTCATCTTCAAAAGATTCTATTATTGAGATTAGAGGCTGAGTGGGAGTAAGCGGAGAATGCAGGGTCACGTCTGATGCACAGACTGGTAGTTAGGTAGCCACGGTCAACCGTGGCAGTATATTATTCACACAGTAGCTAGTTGTACCTTAGTGAATCGTCCATTTACTGAGATCCTTCATCTCTAGACACTGTGCTACTTACAACATCTATGGTAGCAAGAGTTTTGATATGTCCCTGCCCACTGGAGTTGCATGGACCCCCCTTCCTATCTAGCTACAGCTGCTATAATCTTAGGAAGATCAGAATTATTGGAGGGATGCAAACCTTGGTGCACATAATCAATAGAATTAACTATATAATAGTTTTCTGTCAGGTATCAGTAATGCTGAGGATACAGGTGGGGATTGGCCAAGTCCTGCAGGACAGTTGTAGTGGCTTTGGCTTCAACATACTTGTGCATTGTGCTGTACTCTCTGTGCGTGCCACCAATTTGGGACAGAAGAGGAATTTGGGAGAGTGCCAAGAATGTCAGCCCAAGTAAGGGACTTTAACAGGGGAAGGGAAAGTAAAGAGGGCCTAAGCCTAGTCGATACCTAGAATGAGGAAGTATGTACATGCATGTGCTACTTATATAGGTGTCAAGCCCGCAACACCGAGTACCGACTTACTCGGGAATACCGACCAACCGGCCCT
>QLPG01007530.1:0-14153 GCA_003314385.1 Gomphus sp. MG54 | reverse complement strand
ATCAAGGTTCCGACACGATCGATAACCGACGCGCAGGATCATCGCGTACCTCACTCCCTTGTTCTCCTTTATATTGACACCCTTGTACTATCTTTCTCCTTGTTTTATGACCGGCTAAAAGTTAGTACAAAGAACGTTACATGTATATAGTCTCTCAGTCGACTAGACTGTTCGCTAGTACGAATATCGAATTAGTTCCCCCTAGTTTCCGATTCATTTCCGGTAAACTCCCGCCTCCCTTCCGAAATTAGGGACAGACGATCGAGGAGGGCGCAACACATAAGTTGAAGCCAAGTCCCTTCGACCTCGAACACCTCAGCGACCGGATCGACCTTTCCGTGACCTACCCTGAACTTCCGACGCCTCCGTCCCCGTCCGTAATCCGTTCGGCCCCGATCTCGGCCTTCGGACCCGCTACGGACCCCCGCACTAGCTCGGAAACCCCTTCGGAAGTGCTAGCTAAGCGCCTGACACGCGGACTTAACAGTTGGTCAATTTTGGAGGTCAAAAATGGAAAAATTGCTGAAATTAAGAAATTTGCTCAGGCAAATATCATTACAGTATAGTAGACTTCCTTAATACAGATTTCAGTCAAATTCAATTTTAGCTTAAAATTTTGTAGATTAAATTTTTAAAAAAAATATTACAGCTAAGAAGTGTCTTGAGAACATTTTGCTCTATATTATGGGGGCAAAAAAGCTGCTGTTGTGGGAGGGTAAATTATTTTGTAGAATAGATCAAAATGTCACAGGTATAGGTCCTTGATACAAGTGTGATACCTAATTCTCCTTGCATGGAATTTGTGGCCCAGTGTGATTAGTCATCCATTTCTTTGTAAGGTAGCGGACAAATGGTTTCTGCCAAGGTCACATGACTCAAGTGTCATGCATGCCTGTTTTGGAACCTGGACAAGACCTTGGTGTTAAAGATATAACACTTCAGTCAAGCACTGTGTGAAGTGAAGCAAGACAAAGAAGAGTTTCAAACCCTGCTGCAGCACAATTCTGGAAATAATTTAACATTTATACCTTGGTCACAATCTGTGTAATAACTCTAGCAAGCTAATACGACAAGAAGGTGATGCATTTGTTAGCAGCAATGAATGAGACTATCAAAGTCTGTAGGTTCAGGACACTTAGGGGTCCAGAGATATTCCAATGAAAGGGAATGAGCTTAGAGGAAAGAGGAAGTAAGTGGACTAAATGGATTACCCAGTCAATGCACTCTAAAATGAGGGTAAGGCCGAGACAGAAATTACAGTGAAGTAATCTCAAGAGACAAAAGAGTCTTTAATCAGAAACTGATTAGAAACCCTCAGGGGTAGAGATGCAATTGAACTGGACAATCAACAGAAAATCTCACTCTGTAGAATCAGTTTTACTAAGCAGGATAATCAACTACTTATGCTGAATCTAATACTAATACCAGACAATCAACGGTATCAGTATATGAGAAATAACAATAATACCGGACAATCAACAGTATTACTATTATGTAAACCTAGGAGCTGGACTATTGACAGCTGACTAAGAGTGCTGAGTCACAATGTCACACTGGCAAGTGTAAGGAGATAAGATGAATTGATTGCTTCAAAAGGGGGCAGGAAGGCCTCCTTTTATATTAATTTACAGGCTGATTAGTAAGCTAACTATCTCCTGGCTAATCTATCTAAATAAGTAAAGCCTTCCAGAACCTGGTGGCACTTTACAGAAAGTGGTGGAAGGTGCTAGAAGCTTGTAGAAGTTCCTGAATCTATTTCTAACTATTTCCCTTATTTATCAATAAAAAGGGCAATTTAGACCAGATTTAGGTATGTCATTAAGGGCAGAGACTATGCAGGGACAATATAGTGTCTCACTATAATATTTGTATGAGACAGGGGTGTCTCAGGCTAATATTTAGTGTGTTTCTATGGAGAATCCAGTAACTTGGCTCTGGGCTTGAATCCTGCTGTAGTCCTATTAACTGGCCAGTGGAGTTTGAAAATGGGGCCAAACCTTTGGTGGTGAACAAAGTAAAAAGTATAAAAATGTATTAAATGTAATGGGAGTATTGGGGAGCTTTGTGAAGCACTAGGAAGGTTAAGAAAATACTATTAGGAATATTTGAACACAAGAGACAAATTTAATTAGCATTCCAAAGCTAATTGATTACAATACTAATGGTACAAGAAGGAGTCAGTCATGTTTTTGTACTTTAGTATTTTAATGCTTTTTTAGTGGTTTTTTCTGCAGTATATAGGGTATAAGAGATCTCCAACAATGCCATTTCACACAAGGATCTGGCAACATTGACAAAAAAATTATTCTGAGACCACAGATCAATGGCATAGAACTATATGTATATATGTTGGTTTTACTTTTTGAAAAAAATCACTATTGCAAGTGTAGTATATCCAACCTTTCAAACATCTTCCCAAAATTTATAATCACATTTTTTAAGCCATCTGACACTGTCAAAAAATTTTGGTCACAAAATTTTTGCGCTAACATAATCACCTATATAAGGAAATATCCCATATATAGAAATTATTCCCACTGGTAATAGTGACAGTCCAGGGTGTTTGTTGCTGTCAAAAATCTACTAGAAGATGCCTAAACTCAAGAGAAGCTGGACAGTGTCTACTCTTGGGATCCATGCTAGTAAGGTTTAACCCTTTAATCTGTTCAGGATGAATTGTTGACAAGAATTTCCCTACAGAAGCAGAAAATTACGCAATTTGATTCAGATAGGGAGGGAGCCCAAAGCCTTTTATTCAGTGGAGATTCTGTCAAGTACACGTACCGAGGATCCGGTAACTCGGTGGTACCGACTAAAATACTCTGTTGGTAACCAAGTACAAGTCACTTGACGAGTTGTTCTCGGCTTGACACACATATCGGTCACATTCCTCATTCCCATCCCATGCCTACTCCTCACCCCTTGGTCCGCCTTACTGTCAAGCCCGCAACACCGAGTACCGACTCACTCGGGAATACCGACCAACCGGCCCTCACCTGCATTATCTCGCATCACCGCGCAGCCTCGGCTGGGCACATCCGGTACATTGTATGGACCACTCCCCTCGTACACCCCCTTTCATTGTTCCTTCACCCCCTATCCACTCCTTTACCCGTTTCCCCCAAACAACATGACAGCCACTCATTGTCCTGGCCATTGCCATTGTTTTATCTTAGGCCATCCTCTATTGTTCTTTTCCCGCCCACCATTTCATTATCTTATTTTCAGCCATACTCTATTATTCTAATACCGCCTACATTCCTTATTCTATTTTCTGATCACTGTGGACAATGCCTCCATGTGGTTGCCTCATACCTTATTGTTTCCATTCCTTACGCCACCCTGTTCCACATCTTGCTTCTTAACTACAAAAGTAGCGGGATGTATGTAGATAGTTCTTCACTCAGAATATCAATTGATTCGCACCCCTTGTCCGCTCTCTATTTCTAAAGTCCTTCGCTCGAGCCAATGCCCTCGGCATCCCCCCAAGGTTCCTCTCGCTATCCAAATTAGTGGCACACATGGAAGAACAGGGCACAACGCAAGAGCACGTTGAAGCCTAGCCACCCTGTAACGGTTTGCAGGACTTAACCGATATCTCGGCATCACCGAATCTTGACAGTATATTCTGAGTCAAACTGCTTTCTGTGTCACCTCTGTTCTTACGATCATGCCCCCACAAACTAGATCCACAGCCCATATGGATGACAATCGGCTTACCCGCACGGTAACCCAACGAAGGGAGCGCGAAGCCTCTGGCACCCCGCCCCTTCTCATAGGTTACACCTCTCCGACAATAGAACTACGGCATCTCGCCTCCCCCTTCGAGCAAGAACCACGCATCAAAGAGGTGGTCGACGATGAAATTGAATACGAAGATTATGATAACGACGACTAAGCACCCCATCCAGCAGAGGACGAACCTGGTTCAGTACACTATGACACAGATGCTGAAACCAAGGAACAGCCTCAGCACCCTCGACAGGCAAACACGCCTGAACCCCCCCGTACACCGACAGCTGCACCCTCTCAGCCCGCGGTTGCACCCCGTCAGCCCGTGGCTGCACCTCCGCACCCTGCGGCCGCACCCCCTCCATCCGCGGCTATACCGCCGCAGGCCAGGCAAGCTCCCCGAGCCCGGCCAGCCCCACCACCCAGGCAAGCTCCGCAAGCCGGGCCATTTCCTAGGGCCAGGGTTCCCATGAACCCGGCCAACAATCAAGATCTGCTAAACGCCATTCTCGAACTCGGCAGGACCGCTCGGAACCACCGACAGGACGGTCAAGCTGCCAGAATACGAGAACCAGAACCCTTCGATGGAACTGACCCAAAGAAATTAAAGGGTTTCATCTTCCTCTGCAGAATGAATTTCCACACCCGGCCTAACTCGTTCTCCGACGATAGGCAAAAAGTCAACTACATGGTCTCCTACCTGAAAGGAACAGCTCTAGAATGCTTCGAACCATATCTGACAGGTAATCCCAATACGGAACCCCGTTGGACCAGCAACCTGGAGCTCTTCATCGACGAACTACAGATCAACTTCGGCTCTTGGGACGAGAGAGCCAACGCTGAGACGGCCCTCGAGAAACTAACCATGCAAGACAACCACAAAGCAACTCGGTTCTTTGTGGAATTTTACAGGCTCGCGGTGTTTGTCGATTACAATGACAACGCCCTCCTCCACAAAGCGTATACGGCACTGCCGAAGCGCATCAAAGACGGCCTCATCCATTTCGACAAACCCCGTACACTCGACGAGCTCCGAAATCGTGTTCAACGAATCGATATGAGGTATTGGGAACGAAAAGCCGAACAGTCTGCAGAGGGCAGCAATGAGCCAAAGAAAGATACCAGATCAGACAAGCCTGGCAACAGATCCACCTCGGACAACCGCCAGCAACATAATAGCAACGATAACAGCAGCAAGGACGTGTCTAAGAAAAAGGACGGGAAAATGCCCGACCCACCCGAGTATACCAAAACTCTCAGAAAGGATGGCAAACTTCTCCTGACCGAACGCCAGAGATGCATGGACCACAACCTGTGTCTCCTCTGTGCCGCCAGTGATCACAAAGTCGCCGAATGCCCAAAGGCAACCAAAGCCCGCGCGACCACCACTTCCGACTCTGTCTCACAGGCATCCGATGCCGAGGATGCCAGTGCTGAGGACTCAGCAACGGCGACCAAAGACTAGTCTGCCACCCAGCCTCTGAGCACACCGAGAGTTGCATTGACTCAGTAGATGTCAGTATTAGAGGTTTAGATCAATGCTCCTATGCCCCCAAACTTTCCTTTAAATTTTTCAGTCATTATCCGTTCATAGCTAGACTCTTATGTTATTTCACCTTAGAATTCGTTGATCTAGTACTGCTACATTCGGTCGTTACTGAATACATAGACATGTCACTAGATACTCCGATAGGACAACCTGTCCACTCATCTGTTATCACGTCACTAGATCCGTTGGTTGGCAATATTCGGTCACAACTCGCTCACCCACTATAATCCGTTGATTAACAGGGTATTGGGCAGTACTACGCTCCGTCACGCCACTAACGCCTTTAGGTGCGTCCGATGGCCTCGGTCCAGTCGGCACATGCCACTGCTCCAAAAGCCTCACCCAGGATCCTGCTCCGTCGCCAGGAACTCCGCCAAAGGGTTCCTAGCTGAGGCCTCTCGGTCAGCGTCGCCATTCGGCACATCTCGGCCAAGGTCTTCTCCGTCCGTCCTCATTCCGTTCCTGTTTATCCGATTTGCATGATTGCATGCTTACTCCTTGTAGACGATGGGACATCTACCTAAACAGGGGGGGTAGTAACCAAACAACCCTACAAACCTCTCCTCCCGAGGAAATCCCCTTTCCATTCACTCTTTATCTCGACCTTAATTCCTACCCATCCCGACACACTATTCCCGATAAAATTAATTCCTCCGTCCAACCTGACCGAATCTGCCGAAACGAACATCAGCACATTCACTTGTTTTCTTCTGCTCACATATTTCTATTTCCTTCCTTATCCTTCTTTAAGGAGAAAAACAAAAAATCTATTAATTATCTTTTAAGGTTTCATCTATCACCATCTCCTCATCCTGCTCCTTACCCTTGTCCTTCCCTTGTTCCTCACCCTCATCATCTTTCAATTGATCCTCGCCTGGATCCTCACCCCCCAACTCCTCTGCAATGACCGCCGTCACCGGCACTGCTGACTCCCCGCGCAGAACCAGACTCTGGTTCATGAGGACCATCGTACGGCTCATGAACCTCACCTCCTCCACCAACTCGAAGAGTAGTCAGTTCGACCTCAACCTCTCTTGGAGGATGTCCTCCCAGATCTCGGCAAGCTTCCGCGACCCTGACCCCATGGGCAGGGGGACTTCCACTGCCATCTCATGCCCGCTCGGCTGTATGGCCACCGGCCGTTTGCTCGGTCGCATCGTAACGGCCCTCCTCGGCCTCTTCATCGGCCGCTCCTCTTCCGTCTCCTCCCCACTCTCTTCCTCACTCTCACTCTCCGACTCTACCTCTTCCCTACTCCTCACCTTGTGCTGCCGAGGTGCCGCCAAGCTACATTTCACCCGGCATGCATTGCAGCATCCGCACACTGCTCCCACATTCCTAACAGAGCAGGCCTCTCCGCGTTCCCTGCAATGATCGCAAGGAGGGCGAAGAGAGGGCAACCACTCCTGGGTCAGCTTCTTTTTAAACTAATAAAAAAATCAATAAAAAGACACAAAAAATACAAACCCTGCCTACCTGGGTCCCCCTCGGCCTACCTCTCCTACTTGGCCCCGCATCCACATCCATACCCCTCTTATGCACCGTCACCTTCGGCACATCCGGGCTTTCGGGATCTTCACCAGCTTTGAGACCCGCGTTCTCGAGTGCCTTGACCTGCTCCGCAAGGTCCTGGCTGACCTCCACATTCCCTTTCTCCTCGGGAGCCCGAGTCACTGCCCGCTGGGCCAAATGAACCCGTTTTTCCTCGGCTGCCTGGACAGTCTCCCAAGCCAGACAAGCAGCCTTGATCGCCGTCTCATACGCTTCCTTAGCGGCCTTTTCTGCCTGTTCCGCCTCCACTTTTGCCTTTTCAGCAGCCTCTTCGTCTGCCTTCAGTTTAGCCGTGGCAGCCATTTCTTGCTCCCGTTGATGCTGTCGCTCGAGCCGTTTCTTTTTGACCTGCTCCTTTTCGTCATCAGTTATGGCACCCATGTTTTGCCCTGATCCTTGATGGGAGTAAAAGAACAAGGCTGATGAGAAGCCTGGGAATTTTCCCAAACAAAACCGTGACATCACGCTGACACCTGGAACTCTATTTCAACTCCGCTTACCGGCTTCATGGGTTCAGCCGCTAGAGGGGGGATACTGTCAAGCCCACAACACCGAGTACCGACTCACTCGGGAATACCGACCAACCGGCCCTCACCCGCATTATCTCGCATCACCACGTGGCCTTGGCTCAGCACATCCGGTACATCATATGGACCACTCCCCTCGTACACCCCCTTTCATTGTTCCTTCACCCCCTATCCACTCCTTTACCCGTTTCCCCCAAACAACATGACAGCCACTCATTGTCCTGGCCATTGCCATTGTTTTATCTTAGGCCATCCTCTATTGTTCTTTTCCCGCCCACCATTTCATTATCTTATTTTCAGCCATACTCTATTATTCTAATACCGCCTACATTCCTTATTCTATTTTCTGATCACTGTGGACAATGCCTCCATGTGGTTGCCTCATACCTTATTGTTTCCATTCCTTACGCCACCCTGTTCTACATCTTGCTTCTTAACTATAAAAGTAGCAGGATGTATGTAGATAGTTCTTCACTCAGAATATCAATTGATTCGCACCCCTTGTCCGCTCTCTATTTCTAAAGTCCTTCGCTCGAGCTGACACCCTCGGCATCCCCCCAAGGTTCCTCTCGCTATCCAAATTAGTGGCACACATGGAAGAGCAGGTTGAAGCCTAGCCACCCTGTAACGGTTTGCAGGACTTAACCAATATCCCGGCATCACCGAATCTTGACACTTACCTCGGGACTTCCTGCCCTTGTGTTATCCTCGGTTACAGCCCTTGTTTTATAATCGGGCATTTCCTATTGTCCTATCCTCGGTCACATTCTTATTATTCTATCCTTTATTGTTCTATGCCCATTTACATTCCTTCATTCTGATTTTACTCGTTGTGGACAATGACCGCATGCTCTGCATACCTTGTTGTCTCACATTCCTTGTTCCACATGTCGCTTCTTAACCTATATAAGTAGGACATGCATGTACATATTTCCTCATTCTGGATATCGACTAGGCTTAGGCCCTTCTACCTTCTTCTCCTCTATTAAGTCCTTGACTTGAGCCGGCATCATCAGCATCCTCCTGAGTATCTGTCTGTTGAAAATAGGTGGCATGCATGGCAAGTAGGGCCCAATGTACGAGTATGTTGAAGCCAATGCTACTACTCTTGGCCTGCAGGACTTGGCCATAGTCCACTCAACCTTTCGCCAACACCCCTTGGCAGTACCGAAGTCTGTCAGTACCTGAAGCTTGACAATTTCTCACAAAGCCAAAATTCATCAGCATCCACTTTGTCTCAGCTGTCAGTGGACAATGATGTCCCAGTACATGACCTCAAGGGCCTTGAGAAGTGGCTTGCAAAAGGGAAAAAACAATTGGGAAAATGATTTAGATCACAAAGTAGTGACAAAACTAAACAACAGGGACCATACAAGAAAAAATGCACAGTCCAATCAATAGGGACACAGCAGTACAATAAAAAGAAGGAACAGGAAATGCAGGATGGAGGTTTTGGTGATATGTGTCCTTCTTGGTGGCATATCATCAAAGCAGCCACCTGCTCTCAAGGAAGTCAAAATAGTTCCAGATTCAGATCAAGGGAGTCTAATATTGGAGACTATAGAGGGGATAGAAGTTACCCAAGTTAATGGGCTAGAGCAAGAGGAGGATAACCTGGGTGATATTCCTGAGGTTGTTCAGGACAATGTTGAAACTATCCTAGAGTGGACTCCATCATAACCATCACCCACACCACTACCAAATCCTGACCTTTTCAATCTACAAATTTCAGATCTTAAGCAAATTCTATGGCCAGAAAGGAAGACATGTGATAGCTATATGGACCCAGGCTTTGATTACACACTTTTCACATGCCTCAAACTAATGAGTAAATTCCTCTGCATTTATCGCTTTTGTCAAGCATCGGATACTGACGGACTTCGGTACTGCCAAGGGGTGTTGTCGAAAGGTCGGGCAGACTATGGCCAAGTCCTGCAGGCCAAGAGTAGTGGCATTGGCTTCAACATACTCGTGCATTGTGCCCTACTTGCCGTGCATTCCACTGTATTTGCAACAGACAGATACTCGGGGGGATGCTGAGGATGCCGGCCCAAGTCGAGGACTTAACAGAGGAGAAGAAGGTAGAAGGGCCTAAGCCTAGTCGATACCCAGAATGAAGAAGTATGTACATGCATGTCCTACTTATATAGGTTAAGAAGCGACATGTGGAATAAGGAATGTGAGACAACAAGGTATGTAGAGCATGCAGCTATTGTCCACAACGAGTAAAATTAGAATAAGAAATGTAAGGTGGAAATAAAACAATAAAGGACAGAATAATAGGACATGCCCTAATACAATAAAATGCTCGATTGTAAAACAAGGCCATAACCGAAGATAACACAAAGGCAGGAAGTCCCGAGATGAGGCGGACCGAGGAGTGAGGAGTAGGCGTAGGAATGAGGGGTGTGACCGATATGTGCGTCTGGCCGAGAACAACTCATTGAATGGTTCGTACTTGGTTACTAATGGAGTATTTTAGTCGGTACTGCCGAGTTATCGGATCCTCGGTACGTGTACTTGACAGCTTTAATGGATACCAAGGATAGATTGCAGCATCCAAGCAAGCGGCAAGCATTGCAGGCAAGAACCCAGAATAGGTGGCACGACGGCTACATGAGTGGACACATAATTTCATCTGTGATCTAACAAACCTACCAAAACATGAGTATAGGCAATTCAATTCAACAATTCTGGAGGATGAAGATTTGGCACAAGAAATCTATTTGCACCTGCAATCAAAAGGCAAATATGTCTGTGCTATGGATGTGGTTCAGTTCCTTCATATACCAGAAATGAAGGAGCAGCTTAACTTGAAAAAGTTGATTTCTGAATGAACAGCATACAGGTGGATGGCAAAAATGGATTACCATTGGAAGAAAGAGCCAAAAGGTCAATATAAGGATGGCCATGAGCATGAAGATGTTGTTGCTTACCAACAAAAGATCTTTCTCCCATTTGTGGCCTCCATCCAACCTCATATGTGCCAGTGGACCAAGGATGGCACATTGTCAAGTACATGTATCGAGTATCTGGTAACTTGGCACTGCCAACCAAGCAATCAGTCTATGTCCACATATAAGCAACCAAGTCATATGTAAGTCACTTGGTATGTCAGTCTCAGCTTGGCACATTCACCATCCACATTCCTCATTCCCATCCCTCATCCACTCCTTCCTCATTCATCATCCATTAATCCCACCTATCTACTCCTTATTCCTAGGCCTGTTCTACTTTGGGACATTTTGTCCTTGTTTTATCCTTGGCCATGACCTTATTGTTTTATATTTCAGTCACTTTCTATTATCCTACCCTCGGCCACATTTCTATTATCCTATTTTTCATTGTTCTATTCTTGTTTACATTCCTTCATTATATTCTTGATCCTTGTAAACAATACCTCTACATGCTCTGCATACCTTATTGTTCTCCATTCCTTATTCTACATCTTGCTTCTTAACCTATATAAGTAGCATATATAGGCTTAGGCCTCTTACCTCCTTCCTCCTGCATGAAGTCCTCTACTTGGGCCGACACTCTCGGCACTCTCTTCAGGTCCTCTTCTGTTCCAAACCAGTGGCATGCACAGAAAGTAAGGTGCAATGCACAAGTACATTGAAGCCAAGCTACTCTGATCGGCCTGCAGGACTTGGCCAATTCCTACCTGTATCGTGAAGTCAGCACTATTGCAATAGGGCTTGGCCCATGTATTGTCGGCAGTACTGGTACATGACACACACTTGAAACCACTTGGAAGGTTGCCAAAAGCCTGGATAAGCCTGTTGTAACCTGGGTGCATGATGAGTCAACTTTTACACACATGATCATTGTGTTTTACATTGGGTTCACTCAAGTGAGAGTGCAAAACCATATGCAAAAGGTAAAGGGTCAACACAAATGGTTACAGATTTTGTGTCACCAGACTATGGCTGGTTGCAAGCAAAAAATAGGTGACTCAGTTGCAAGCAATATTGCAAAGAACACCACATGCTTATGAATGATTTTCAGCAATGACAGGACTAGGGTTTTGTTCAAAGCAGGAAAGAATCATGATGGTTACTTCACCAATGATTGAATCCTTAAACAGGCAAATCAAGCCATGGACATTCTTGATAAGGATTACCCTGATGACACACATGTGTTTTTTTATGATAATGCCAAAACTCACACAGCACATCATCCAAATGCACTTTCAGCCAAGCACATGCCTGTCAAACCTCCTAAGAATACAGCCTCTAACTTCCTGTGCAGTGTCAAAGATCCCAATGGCACAGTGCACAAAGTCCCAATGCAGAATGGGCAATTTCTTGATGACACCCCACAATCATAGGAATTTCCAATTGGCCATCCACAGGCTGGTTTGTTCAAAGGCATGCATATAATTATCCAGGAATGTATTGATCATGGAGCACATCTGCCAGATCCCACACACTTATTGGCCCAATGCCAACAGTTTAAGTATGTACCTGGGAACACCAACTGCTGTTGCCGTCAGATTCTATTCAATAAGATTTTGTTGGGCAGAAATCCAAACTTGAGGAGCTTGTTGAATCACATGGGTATCAAATGATTTTCTACCTAAATTTCTATTGTGAGCTCAGCTTCATTGAACAATGTTAGGGATATGCTAAGAGGGTGTACCACAAGTTTCCTGCATCATCATCAGAAGCTGATCTTGAAAGAGATGTTATTCTTGCTCTGAATGCTGTGCCTTTGGATTCAATGAGAATGTATGTCATGCACTTATCTCACTTATCTATCATACTCCTATTGCATTTGCTGTTTCATTCAGTTATTGACACTTGTTTCTTTCAGATTCTCCACAAGATCATTACGGTTTATGGATGCATATCAGAAAGGCCTCACAGGTAGTCAAGCAGCTTGGGCCAGTTGGAAGTACCAAGGTCACCATACCTTGCCAGATACTATTCTAGCTGAGTTAGACAAGGCTGATATTATATAGTGTAGCTCAATCATTATTTCCAAAAAACAATTGCCATCCTCTGTAGCAGAATACAATTTTTTTTTCAATGACGAAAAATTTTGCATTTGTGACCACGACTGTCACATCATGTGACCTTAGCGGAAACCGTTTGTCCGCTACCTTATTATTAGCATGTTGCATGTCACACTTTGGTAGCCCCAATATCTTTGTGGTCAGATTAGGGTCAATTTAGGTCAAATCCCACTTGGAGTTTTTGTGATTAGCAATAGAAGATGAATAGCTTCCCTAATGTGAACAGTCTATGACAACACCTCTCAGAAAAATTGAGCAATTACTGATTTAAGATTGTGTGGATCAAAATTGAGTAAATTTTAGATGAAATAAATTCCTCCTGAGTGCAATTCTTCTCCCTCCCTTATGTGGTTTGGCTTAAATGTTACTTATATATAGTAGATTCTTTGTGCAAAATCCTGTATCACTGGAATGAGAATAGACCTTGGAAAATCAATTTGTATCAAGGAGGTATACTGTATCAAGGAAGTCTACTATACTGTATAGCGATGCAAAAAAATCTATTCTACTAAACTGATAAGCACAGTCACCATCGACAGAATGTTAGACATCGATCATCGAATGCCAGAGTATACTAATCGAGATCAATAAACACGGGTCGCTTTAGGAAGAACCATCACCACTTCCAACGGACACATGCAGTAGTAGCAGTGCCAGAACCTACAATTACTTACTCGATCCACGTGAGTGCAAGTTGACAAAGGATAATCTGAGGATGAGAATATATAAAGATGTGATGGTCTCAGACATCAAATAGGAACATGAAATGCTGATATAGTTGGTTGCCTGGGACAACAAAGTCTCAAAATCCAAAACGAGAAATACACAATCCTTGAAAATAATTCACCTTGTTCTGTCTAAAGTAGAAATGGGCCAGGGAAGCCTCTACGCGAAATCTTGAAGGGAAGCTATTAATCATGGAACTCTAGCGGATTTCAGCTTCTTATTCTCAACTGGAACTAACTTACATAAAACTCCGCCAAATTTTCATTCATTTGTGGGCCTGAGGGCGTTCCTAACTCTTGCGTTGTTCGCTGGGCCAGCTCATATCGTCTCGCGTGATAGAGCCCGTAGGCACCATTGCGCAGGACGAGAGTCGGCCTGGCGCACAACACGAAGTTTGGAGTCCATCGCCGATCCACCTTCGATCGGACTAGTCACTTCACGCGTTACGCCCATGCTCGTCCTTCCTGCTCACCGTCTCCTTCCTGCTCATCGTCTCCTTCTTGCTCATCGTCTCCTTCCTGCTCATCGTCTCCTCCCATTCAGAGGCAGGGTTTCGACCTTGGAGCTTTTCGGGTTCATGATGCCATGTGACAAGACCAGAGTTGGTGGAGTTTAAGAGGAAAGGCCATCGAAGAAGGTCTGATATTTGTGAGGAGTCCACATCTTAGCGGACGTCCAGGGTCAGGATATCGAAGGGAACGGTGCTTTGGTGAATTTGGTCGCAAATGGTAGTCTTTTTGAACGCAGCAGTCGTTCATCCAACTCGGAGGATCAATTGCAACAGGGCTAGGATACCAAGATCGCTCGTCGTCACACAGGGTGAGTTTGTTCAACTCTTGAGGAGCTTCGTAAGGGTGGATGGGTACACTGTTGAAATTGATGTCTTATCGTCGAAACTGGGCAGGAAGAGACCAAAACAGTTGAGTTGCACTCCTTTCGTCATTGTCGTTTCAAACGTTATCATGATATGTTATGATAAGGGCCATCTTGAAGCATGTTTCTTTGGGAATGAGCGTATTCAAACCCCCAGCCATCACGTCAGGCTTCTGTG
>QLPG01007527.1:0-17460 GCA_003314385.1 Gomphus sp. MG54 | reverse complement strand
TCTGCCCTACAACTCTCGCATTCTCTAGCAGATAATTTATCAGAAACGCCAACGTTGGTACCTCTCTCCCGAGTGTTCAGTTGTTCAATAATAGACCCCAGTAAGAACAACGGGTCACTCTCCCGACTCGTCGTCAAGCCGCTCAAAGCACGCATAGATTCATACGTGACCCGAGCAAAAGCATCTCTGCACACGTCGCTTTCGTTTCCATGAACCCTGAGGCACCAGGGTGCCGGACTTCGATTCTCGAGCTCTCGGGCAACGAACAAAGACACGAAATGTTCACCAGCTTCTTTGCCCTGAAACACCAGCATCAAGTCGTCTCTACTGAGAAATATCCTCGGTCCATCCGGAGTGAGCGGCGATGCTGCCCCGCGAAGAATATGTGTCGCAGTATATCGCGAGAGATCGTAGAAAGCTGCACGCAGTAACGAAGGAAGACATAATTCCCGAGCAAGATTAATCACAAGGATAGGATCGGTACGTGTGAGCGAAGGTTTATATAACCCATTCGGCATCATCGCAGCTCTTTCTCTGTCGTCCCATTCGCTGAGCGTGGAGGGCCAGTCAAGCCGGAGTCTGGCCAAAGCGCGCTGTCTGAGTCCTCCTCCGAAGTATTTGGTAGAGAGACGCAGAACGGCTGATATAACAGTAAATTCTACAAGCACCCCTTCTGAGAAGTATCTGTATTCCCCCACATTTGTAGTGAGTGAACACCAAGAAAATATAAGGCAAGGCAAATATATTTACTCACAAGCCATCATACAGTGCTTTGAGCATATACGCCAGTTCCTGTGCCCGGTCATGCAACTCGATCACGGGACACCCGTCTATCTTGAGCGCATCCACTGGCTGTGGAAGCCCCATCATCCCTCTGAACACATCCGAATGCCTGGTAAGTTGTCCGCTGTGAACACGAAAGCAGATACCTTCCGCCACCAGGATAATATTTCCGTCCTCGAAGAAAATATCGTCGTGGAAGACCTTGAGGGAGGCAATGAGAGTCATGGGCTATATGACTCGACGGGTGCGGCTGAATCTTACGAACCCCAAGGCAAAAAACCAGCTACCGGGCGGGGAGCGGCTGACATCTTCAGTATATCATGTCTCAGGCCTTCCGCTGACAATGGCATTCCAGCCGTAATTCAGAATCTTGGAGGAGTCTGCCACAACGCACCTTTGTCCAACAAAAGATTCAGAAATAGGCCTCATTCATCAAAAAAAGGGGAGTCTTATTCCAGATGAAACAGGTATTTAAACGAGGATATTATATTCTTGTCTATGCTGCTGTAGGGGCAGCGAGTGGTGGTACACTAAACTTGGCCGCGAATTCGTCAAATTCAGCCTCCTTTTTGGTAACAGATACCACTAGTGGATGTTTTGGATACTCGTTCTGTAAACGGCTAAAAGTAGGAAAACAAGCAAGCTAAATCCCAAGCCAGCAAGGCAACAGGGTAACAATTGACGTACCTCCAGAGAGCATCAACATCGACTTTCGGTCCCGCTAATTCCGAAGCAACGATACTTCCAGCAAGCGCATCACCCGTCACACCACCCCCTTCCACCTTCTGTGCTTCAGAAAAATCCGACTGTGCTTCGAGAAGTTCTCCCCGAAGTAAATGCGTAGCACCGCGTGACACCAACAAGTGTGCCGAAGAAAGTGAGGGATTATGCAGTTGTTCCACATAATACGAGTGGGGATTCGAATACGAGTCTTTCCCCGTCAAAAGACCAATAGTTGCTTCGATTTGTTGTAAGAGGAGATCGTCTTCAGCCCATTTTCGGGCGCGGTCGAATTCTTTTTTGGCGAGGTCGACGCGGTTGATTGAGAGGTATATTTGAACGATCAAGGCCACGCTAAAAAGAACAAGGAAATTAAGCATCATTGAATGTGTAATTGTGAATGAAAAAGAGAGAGCAACCTACGCATCTAAATTCTCCACACCCGTCCCAGCACCCAAAGTCTCCAAAGCCTCCTCAACCTCTCCCTCAAGCGCAAAAGCCGTCCCAGCAACAACCCGCACAAGTCCCTTCTCCCGCTCATCAACACCTTCATCAATTTCAAGCGACAAATCACGCAGTTCCTCCATAGCTTTCGCTTTTTCCGTATCATCATCTTGTTGCGCAACATACCGTGCCAAAGCACGCACAGCACGCACAGAAAGCGAGGGATCTTCTTCGTTCTGTAGTAATGTTAACGCTTCTTGAGGTTTGTTGAGAGCGATGTAGGCGCGGGCTTGGTATAGTCGGGTTTGGGCATAGCTTGGTGAGGATGGGTCGTCGCCTGGGGAGAGTTGTGTAAGAGACTTCCAAGCACCTGTTGTTGTTGTTGTTGGTGGTGGTGGTGTTGATGTATAGTTAGAAAAAGGGGCATTTAGATATGTATATGTGAAGAATACGCACCCAGAGTGAACTGTTGCTTGACGTAGTACAAGTCCGAATCCATGATATGATTTACGTGTTCAAAGTTTGTGGCTTGTGGTTTTGGTTGTGTCGTATTTGGCCTCATGTACACTTAGAGGTGTCATGCATCCGCTTTGGTATTATTTTTATTTTATATTTGTTTTGGATTCGCCGAGCATGATATACCTCAAAATGGAGACCATCCAAATGCCTAGCATTCGAGAGTCTATGATGAATGGTGAATTAAGGATATCCGTCTGGCGGATCTTGGAAATATTGACCGTGCAATTTCGATTATTGGAATTTGATTGATTCGAGCGACTCTGGAGGTGACCTGTGATAGGCCCTGTTGAAATTTTTCAGATTGTCGTCAGTTCTGATATCTCGGTCAGTTCTGAATCTGGGTCAGCTCTAAATTTTGGTAGGCCTTATATTTAATAGGTACTATCCGGAAACTACGTACGAGGATTCAGTTGGGTGTTGATCCCCTGCTTCTCTTTTTTTTAAATTCAATGTTATTAGAAGCGTTTATAAACTCTTAAGCTGGCTGTGTATAATTCGAAAAATAGTTTCTGGCGACACGGATGTTGGAATATGAGATATAAGTCCTTACGCATGATATGTCCATATTCCATTCTCCACAGCGCGTTCACTGCCATTGTTCACCACATATTGTCCATACAGTCATTGTTTATATTATATTCATCGTTTATATTCATTTTTTCAGCAGCTACGGTGAATAAACACAGTAGCTAACTTTTCGTCTCTTCATCACATTATCATTTACTCAAGTGAGACTCTGTCTAGATTCAATAACAACAATGTTGATGTGCATCTCATCTGACAACAAGGGAAGCTCTACCTCTCAAGATGGAGACCTTCCAAACACCTGGTTTTCAGTTTTCAAGGATCTAGCATGACAAGGGTTTGGAGTGTACCGTACCCGTGACAGGCCTGCTGACAATTTTTTTCTTTCCATTCAGTGACCCGTGACATGAACAAAAAAGCCGGGTTTGGAAACACCCTCCTCTTCCTCTTCCGTGCTGCATTTCTCTTGCAGGAGGTTGACCAAGACATACTCCCGGTCCTTCTTCTTTTAAAAAAGCGAGTGGATACGGCAGCACTTTCGGATCGGACGACGCCAATTTCTGCCGACGACAGGATAGCACCCTACAGGGGAAGGATTTGTTTGGGAGATCACGATAATGACTCCGTCACCACCGTAATTTCCATAGACCTCCCCAAGACAAGACAACAGTCGGACAACAAGCTCTCTTTTTGTTCACGTCCATCTCTCCGCCCCGCCCCTCCGCCTTAAGAGGAGTGGCATCCGTTCGCCATGCAAACCATGACAATGGAAAGAACTCTACAACCGACTTGTGTTGCTTTATTTGAAGGAAATGGAGATAGTCGACAGACGAATCCGCAACATCCGCATTACCAATACGCACGTTCACCTTGAACCCAGACTTTTCGGCGAACATGTCCGTCGCAAACAATTGAGACGAATTGCACGAATTCTCTATGTTGAAAATGTAAGCTACGTACGAGGATTCAATTCGGTGTTGATTCCTGCTTCTTTTTTTATGTATGTTTTTGTGAGGTTATATGAACTCGTACGCTGACTGTGTACGATTCGAAACCAGTGTCTGGCGACACAACTGTTGGAATATGAGAAAAGTCCTTACCCATGACATGATTCACCGCTATTGTTCACTACATATTGTTCACAGTCATTGTTCATATTCATTGTTTAGAGTCATTTTTCAGTTACAGTAAATATAAACACCAGTATCCAACTTGTCATCTTCTCAATCAGATTATCACTTACTCGATTGAGGTGAGACACTCATTCTATTTTCTTGCCTTGACACAGACTTATGTATTATTTGCTACATAGAGTCTATCTAGGTATCAATCACTCAGTTATCACTTAATCGACTGAGACTCTGTCTAGATTCAATAACAACAATGTTGATGGCATCTTATCTGACAACAAGGGAAGCTTTACCTCAAGATGGAGACCTTCCGAACACCTGGTGGTCAAGGATCTAGAGAGTACCCATGACAGGTCTGCCGACATTTGTTTTTATTTTTATTTTTATTTTTATTTATTTACTTTGATTTCATTCAGTGACCCGTGACATGACCAAAAATATCGCCATGGGTAGGCCTCGGATTTAATAGACAGTATATATATATATATCAAAATATCTACAAAAAAACCGGGTTTGGAAAAACCCCTCCTCTTCCTCTTCTGTTCTGCATTCTCTCGCAGGAGGTTCACCAAGACATACTCCCGGTCCTTCTCACGTGCGAGTGGATACGGCAGCACTTTCAGATCGGACGACGCCAATTTCTGCCGACGACTGGATAGCACCCTACAGGAAAAGGATTTGTTTGGAGATCAGTGTAACGACTCCGTCACCACCGTATTTTCCATAGACCACCCCAAAACCACAGTCGGACAACAAGCTCTCTTTTGGTTGACGTTCATCTGTCCGCCCCTCCGCCTAAAGAGGAGTAGCCAGATAGTCGACAGACGAAGTCGCAACATCCACGAATCCGCAACATCCGCATTGCCAATACGCACCTTGAACCCAGGCTTTTCAGCAAACTTGTTCGTCACAAACAACTGAAACGAATCGCGCGAATGCTCTAGGGTGAAAATCTCGAACCGTCCATATGCGCTGGGAACATGTGTAGCTTCCGCGACTGGGAAAATATAGGACCCATCCGAGCTCGTTTAGTTGATGCATGTAAAAGGGCCCTGAATGAATCCACAACATGGGGTCATCATCATGCTCTGACTATGAGACTTCCATTAAGACCGGATAAAATCTTATACAGTACGACGCAGAAGGTGAAGATTGAAGACTCAACGCGCATACTGATGCTGAAATAAACCTATGCGTGTTGAATCTTCAATCTTCACCTGCCGCAGCGGAAAGTATAAAGATTCATCAAGCCTCAACCGAAGTCTCATAGCCAGAGGATGGTGACCCCATGTCGTGGACCTATACAGTGACCCTTTACATGCATTAGCTAAACGAGCTCGGATAGGTCCAACAATTTCGCTGGCGCAGAAGCTACAGATGCCCCCAGCACATATGGACCCTTCGAGATTTTCAACGTACAGCATTCGTGCAATTAGCCTCAGTTATTTGCGATGGACACGTTCGCCAGAAAGCCTGGTCTCAAGCTGCGTATTGGCAATGCGGATGTTGCGGATTCGTCTGTCGGCTATCTGGTCCTCCTGTTTGGGTTGAGGGGCAGAGAGTTGCACGTCAACCAAAAGAGCTTGGTGTCCGACTGTGGTCTTGAGGAGGTCTGTGGAAAATAGAGTGGTGATGGAGATGTGTTTGGCAATCAGGGTAACTACTCCATAGGGTACTATCCAGTTGGATTTCCAGCAGTGCCAGGAGTATGCCTTGGTGAATCTCTTGCAAGAGAATGCAGCCCAAAGGAGGGGAAGTGTGTCCTGTTCTAATGCATTTTTGTATCTGCATTTCAAAGGGCTCAGGTTGATAATATGAAACATCAATGCTCGGTGTGACTGTTTAAAATGGAGAAAATACATTGAAATATCTGCAAAAAAACAAAACTGTGTTTGGAAACATACCTCCTCCTCCATGCTGCATTCTCTTGCAGGAGGTGTCGAGTGCAGTAGAGTAGGAGAGTGACAAGTGGGAGAAGCAGGAGAGACTCAGATAACATGGGCGCAGATACTAACACCTAAGGAGGATGTGGGTGTTAATACAAGCCCATGTAGTTACGTAAAGGTGCCTATACAACCAAAGCATCCACAACATTATGTAAACTAACAGGAGGTTCACTAAGAGATACTCCTGGTTCTTCGGAACTCCAACTGGGTATGGAAGAACTTTGTGATGATGCCATCTTAAGCCAATGACTGGATATCAATATACAAAGCTGTTACCCTTATCTCTAAACAAATCCCTGTCACTATCACACCAGTGTACTTTTGAGAATACAGTGGTAATGGGTATATGATTTGAGATCAGGGTAATGATATGGTCTTATCCAGTTTTTAATAGAAATTGGAAATATAAGAAAGTTCTGACATATCCAGTTGGATTTCAGCAGCACTGAGAGTATGTCTGTCTTATATAGCCACAGATGTGGAAATACAGAGGATATGGTTGCTAAGACAAGCCTCTTAGTTATATATAGGTACCTATACAGCCAATGCATCTATCACAGTATGTAATCCAACAAGGCTCATGTTGATTGATACTTAGAGGTGGCTATAGTTAGAAACACATGAGTATTGTTAAGTCCGCGTGTCAGGCGCTTAGCTAATACTTCCGAAGGGGCTATCCGGGTTAGCATAGAGGTTGGTGAAGGGGCCAAGGGCCGAGAATGGAAGTCAGGGATGGACTACGGACGGGACAGGAGTGCCAGGAGCTTAGGGTCGGTCACGGATTAGTTCAATCCGGTCACTGAGGTGTTCGAGGTCGAAGGGACTTGGCTTCAACTTATGTGTTGCGCCCTCCTCGATCATCTGTCCCTAATTTCGGAAAGGAGATGGGAGTTTACCGGAAATGAATCGGAAACTAGGTGGTAGACTAAGTCGATATTTGTACTAGCAAACAGTCCAGTCGACTGGGAGACTATATACATGCGACTATCCTTGTACTATCTTTGCCGGTCATAAAACAAGAAGAAAGGGAGTACAAGGGGTCAATAGGAAAGAAGAACAAGGGAGTAAAATACACAATAAACCCGCACGTCGATTATCAAGATGTGGAACCTTGGTCATGGGAATTGGAGTTGGACTAGCGGGGGCTCGGACGGACGTCAGCGCTGGTTATCAAGATGCGGAACCTTGGTCACGGGAATTGGGATTGGACTAGCGGGGGCTCGGACGGACGTCACGGGAATGGGAACCATGGAAGGTGATCGTCCATCCTTCGGTGGTCGGGGAGGTTTCGGAAATGGAGGTGGGTGGTTGTGGGGGTTGGTATGGGTTTGTTGGGGGCATGGGACGTGACAAGTATATATATCCAGTGATAAAAACAGAATGAGAGTCTCACCTCAGTCAAGTAGTAATAATAAGACTGAGGGAGTGCCTGACTAAATCTTGTTCTATTAATACTTATAGGAGTAGAACAAGGTGGAAAAAGGAACAAAAAGAATATGGATGTCCACAGTTTGAATAGAATGTGAACAACAAAGATCTGAATTGGAAAACCCAAGCACTATAGGTTCCAACATCCAGAATGATATTAAGGTTTCAATATACATTCCACAAGGTGTTATTAAACAGACACTGAATGGCCGTTACTCATCTGGACAATCATGTTGAGACTTGTATTGGTTGTGTTGAGAAGGTGTATGTTAGTCCAACCACACATGTGACATGGAACCTTGTTTTGAAATACTGTATAGTAGATGTAAAGATCCTATAAAATTAGAAGCTTGTGTGTTCCTTACTGGAGGCTTTGCAGAGTTTTTTGACTGATGATCTGCTTTGGTTGTTGGTTATGGCTTGTTATTTTAAGGAGATGGTTTAGGATGGGGTTCCTAACATTTTCCAATGACTGGGGGCATTCAAAGATGGTAGGTATAGCACAGCAGAAATTTTTTAATTAGTTGAATCCAAATTTCCGATGCTGGCATCAGCCAAAATTTAAAGCATTTTTATTAATTTTATATAGTAATTTTCAGCCAATCTGGTACTGCGTATTCATCCCAATCATGCGATATGAGATTTCTCACATAATTTAGCAGGCACCAAGTCAGGT
This sequence comes from Gomphus sp. MG54, assembly GCA_003314385.1. Taxonomy (NCBI): domain Eukaryota; kingdom Fungi; phylum Basidiomycota; class Agaricomycetes; order Gomphales; family Gomphaceae; genus Gomphus; species Gomphus sp. MG54. The sequence continues at coordinate 9,289 of QLPG01007527.1, read as the reverse complement.
TCCTGGCGAGGCTATGCACCATGAGATCTTATGCGACGTGACAATATGCGGTTCGAGATAGGTCTAGTACCAAACAGAAGGTCTATTATCCCTCTTTGAATAAAGATATTTTTCAAGGTTACTCCGAAACATGTGATTTGTTGCCGAGATGCCGAGTCTAGATCCTGCTGACACATACGCATCATGTTACGACTCAGGTGCCACTATTATTAAAGGTAAGCCATTCGGTGCAAAGGAGCGCTTGGAAGCTCAGCATCATCAGATTCTCACGGAACCTCATCAAAAAAAGATTTAGCAGTCAATAGGCCATGGTGTTCGCCGATTATCGCTCCCGAGGCACGATGATCTGCTGGGTATGTGTTGTAAAGTGGCAACTCCTGTGTGCAGCAATCTAGACGACTGTCAGAGGCGAGTCATAATTGCTGTGAACAAGAAATACCTAGGCGACTGTCAGAGGTGAGTCTGAGCAGTCATCATACAAACAGTACATACTTATACTGGTCTAAGTCTGTGACAGCCGCGTGTATAGGCGCGAAATCAGAAAGGGGATAAGAACAAGGGGAATAAGAACAAGGGAAATGATCGGAGATTAATCAACTGTCACTTTCACAATAGAGTATTCAACAGTATGTTTTTCGTATACCAGACTCACTTATCCTAAGGCTGACCAGGAGAGCCAAAAGCCATGTCTCGTTTCTCGCAGATCTTCCAATTGTGTATTTATACCGCGGATATGGATTTTTTGAACACACTGTACACTCACTTTGTTCCATTTCAGTGATGAGCTCACGTTGTGCAAGAGAAATTGTCAAATTCATCAGTATCTAGCGCGGTTTCAACAAATGGGTTCACTATGAAAACGTATGTTCGTAACAATGGTGTTAATGTTCGCTGATGAGATGTTCTCGGGTAAGCTTACTATCTAGAAAATCTTGCCATTGAACAACAACGTACTGGTGTGCCTACCGATTGACGAAACTGTCATGTAGCTTACTCCGTCAGACATGATGGGTTGAATTGACCAGTGAATACAGTTATACGGCCATTGAGCATCACCGGTTTGATGGTAACAGACGGTTCAAGCTTCTCTCACCGTCTGATTCGCCACTTGTTGTTGGACGTTAGGGGGAGGAATTTAAGAGGGATTCCCATCTTGAATTCCTCCAACAATGTGTGCCCGAAGGCGGTTCAAGGTTATCAGGTTGGAGATCGGAACACACGACGCAGAAGAATCGCCGTTTGCTGTAAGGCTAGTCCAAATATTTGATATCATATTTCATGAATGACTTCTGTCGGGTTGCTGCCTCTACATATCATCAATTATCAAGCGAGACCGTGCCAGCGATACTATCTTGGTTGGTTGCATCAACCTCTTTTCGGTTCACCTAGCCATGGTTCATAAAGCTTGCACATTCTGCCTCTGTCCATCAGGCTCTCATTCCAACGCACGATCCAGTCTTTCTCTCAACATTCGCTCAACAGATGTCCTCTCAAGGGAGTAATCAAGTCTTCATACAGCAGAAAACAGATACGTGAGTACCCTAAATTGTTCGTTTTCGAGGAAATTTATGACCCGGATAGTTTGGCTTTGAACTATTCCTTTATGGCTGGCTTTGGTAAGTTCAGAAGTAATTTTATGTGGGCCTTGTTGTGATCTGAATTTTTCAAACAGTACTCTCGGTTTATGACATGCTCCTCATGCTCCATTATGAGAGAAATCATGTCTGGAAGAAGAAGCTTAGACTAGGATCAGTCCTATATTTTATTTCTCGCTATGCACCCGTCATCTCGTCCATGTTACTCTTAATAGATAACATTCTCCTCCCAAACGCAGCTATCAAGGTGGGTAATTCATTGCCGTGGATTGCTTAGAGTTCATATTCATTCGGGTCTAGTAAGACTCTCGTGGTGTTTAACACAGAATCTAAGGCAAAAACAGTGTATGCAATGGCTTAGGTCACTTTGGTGATAGTATGGGCATTCTAGCCACTCTTGGAACCCAAGGTGACAATGACTCAAGTCTTCCATTCACAAATTTATCTATCTATTCTACCAGGCATTTTAATGGCACGGGCATATGCCGTATCCAAGCTTAAGAGACTGACTGCTTTAGTTCTTGGTCTTTTGTGTGTTGGCAATGTCGGGTGTGGGTTGGTATGTATTACATCTTCTCACTTTGTAATAACCAATAAAACTTGCTCTGCACTGTATAGTTTTTTGCAAAAATAAACAACTGTACACCAACGGAGATGGACATTGAGATTATGAACTTGTGAGTTGCATTGATTGTATTCCTTCACATGTCTATTCACATGATATTCAGAAGTGAGGCTTCCTTCATTTCAATTCTGTTTTACTGCTTATGAATTCCCTAGTAAACACTATTGATGCTGTACTCTTGATTCTTTTCGACTCAGTTGTCGCTGCAGTGACCATTTCCAATTCCCTGGGAAATTTGAGAGAGTTGAGAGAGTTGAGAGCATTCCAAACCAAGTCACTAACTCAGGTGTTCGTTGAGCAAAGTATGTACCTCAATGATATAATTTCTCATGGCTAATTATTATACAGGTGTGCTACGATATGGGTGTCTATTTTATTTAGCTGTTATTCCAAATCTACATCTAATATACGGTCAGGTTCGCGCTCTCAATAACCCTGGCATCCACCATCACAAACAAGGTATTTCTCTTTCTGAATGACATCTTGCATATGGTTGGCTGAGCAATGATTATGACAGGTCTTAAGAGTAAAAGCTTCATTGGATATGACTGGTACAAATAACCAATTAATCAAAATTCATTAGCCTAGTATTGCCCAAATTCTTATTCCTTTCCAGACCAGGTCAGAGCCCTGAAATATCAGTATTTGGGTTACTTGACTGATATCTCATATAGCCTGTCTGCTGCTATCATCTGTCGAATTCATTTAGAGCTCCAAGAGATGAATTCACACCCCAATGGCACCACCCACTCTTCGTCTCATCCCATTAGCAACTTCCATGCAGCTACACGACGGATGCATAATGCCATTATGGACGAATTCGGTGACCGGAACCTCACCGAGTCCAGTGATACCGGATTCCCCTCGTCGAATGAAATAGAGCTCGAGGATCACTCCGGTTCCAATACAGATCGGATTGACCTGGATGAGTATCCATGGGCCGGCAGGAGTTTGGGAGAGATAGAGAACGCGGCTCCCGTGGGATCGCAAAATTCAGGCAAGCTTTATTCTTTCTCTCAGTTGTGACGGATGATTACAGGTCTCTGCGATGATTCAATATTTTTTTAGACGTTGTAGAACAAATTTAGAGATTGAAAAGGAGATGGACATTTATATATTGGGGGAAAGCACCATATAACATTGAGTGCGAGCTCAGGATGACATCCTAGAATTTATTGGGCATATATATATTTATTATTGTGTTGACTGATTGTTTGTTGTAGATGTTTTTCTTTCACTATACTGTAATTACTTTAACTTATACTACTAAAGAAGTCACCGAATTTTATGCTATGTAGGCCTTTTCTTAAGGAGATCGATTGGGTTCGCATATCAATAAATACAAAAATGAGAAGAAAGTATGCTGAATTTTTTACGGACTCGTTTTACACTCAAAAATGTGAGCCAAAGTTAGTCAACCAAGTAAGTCGTCAAGTTGAAAATTGTGATAAAAGTGACTAGCGCCGAACAATCACCGAGAGCAGTATTTAGCTAGTTTTCCGTTTTTGCATAGTTTTCATAGCAAGCATGACATGTACAAGTCTACACTCCCGTTCTACACCCCAAAACACCAACTTAACTCCTCTTTACACTTGGTTGCTGTTGAATGTGCGCCGACTCTGACACCTGGTGGCTTTTTGCCATAGCTAAGTCTTGTTGGCTCCTGTCCCTCTCTCCAACTCTCCAGTTCTCCATCAACCTTCTCTGGGATTGCCCTCTTCCCACATCCCCACAACTTCATACGCACACTTAATCGAAGGATATATCACCAAGACAATGTGGTCTCGAGGATAAACGCGTCATTGAGGCCATTAAAACATCTGAACCCAAAAAAATACAGTTCTGAAAGACAAACTAAACATTCTGCACTGATCATTTTGATAGTTTCCAGGACATGCAATCCATAGACTTTCATACTACGTATACTGTTAGTAACAGAACGCATATCTATCTTACATTCGAGGTACTGTTCTCATAATCTCAAGGTTCTTCTGAGCCAAAATTTTGATGGAACGGGCGGAGAGGCTTTATTCCAGGGCCTTCGAATCTTCTAGCTTCAGGGTCAAAATAGCGACGAGTCGAATTTGTGTCGTCAAGAGAATCCAACATCCCATATTACGTTGATGTCTGGTTGAGAAAAAGAATAGTGGTGGATAATGGTGGGCTAGCAAGGACAGTTCTCCCAATTGGAAGTTCAAAGTGAACTCGGGTGAGTATTTACCAGAGATTTTATTGATATCTTATGAGACCAATGGTGGGAGCGGCACTCTTTTTCCTTCCATTGAAAAACCATTTTTTCACGATGCGAGCTAGGTACAAGCAAGATAAGGTTATATACAAAACATACAAAATAAAGCATGCAGATCAGGCCAAAGAAAGCATAAGTGTTTGCATCGACATGGGAATTCATAATCATGTGCTAATCATGACCATCAAACCAAAAACTGAAGTGGTTCTTCAAAAAAAGTAAATCCAAACATTCCCAGGGCTAGAGTATGAACAGAGGTGGCGAGGGAGAACCATACTCTCAAGTAGCTCCTTGTCTGAGTCCCCAATCCTGAAGGTACCGATATCCACGTGATGAATGCTGGAATCAAGATAACGTGGCAGGCTTCACGATTCATACTGGACGTCATGTTAGACGATCAGCAAGCACAAAATAGGCACCACCGTTTGTCAGTAGAATCTGTCAAGTCAGGAACTGTGGTAGGTGCGCCTATATCTGTACACCCAGAGGATCAATGTATCGGCGTAAGCTGCCTCACTCAGGGTTGGTCTACTCGTAACTGTATTGGACCTGCTGGTGAGTCCCTACCCATCCTCTGCCTCTATTGTGGGTTAATGTTGCATGGGATTTAACACCCTGGTGTGAGGAGGTGATGGTTGTGGGGTGCATATATGGACTCTACCACTGAGGGTCAATCATAATATATCTGATTTTTCTGCTGATTTCAATGTCAACCTTTGCACTTTTACATTTTATAGATTTCCAGATTTTTTTCTATATTTTGATCATGTCACAACTTTGTTGAAGTCATATCTGTCCCCATCTCCATTCAAATCACATGGACATGTTCTCCTTTTTGGGAAAAACCCACTTGATGCACCTGGTCACATTTCCATTGTCAGTACACCCCACCTGCCCACCTATCCTTAACAATTAAACTTCTGCCACCTGTCTTCAGCCCTCCAATTGGAAACCCATTCCCTCCAATCAGAACCAGTGCCCTCCAATCATAACCAGTGCCCTCCAATCAGAACCAGTGCCCTCCAATCAGAACCAGTGCCCTCCAATCAGAACCAGTGCCCTCAAATCAGAACCAGTGCCCTCCAATCAGAACCAGTGCCCTCTAATCAGAACCAGTGTCCTCCAATCAGAACCAGTGCCCTCCAATCAGAAACTGCACCCTCCACTCAGACATCACACCTTCAATTCACTAGTCCCAACCTCACCTGACTGTCTGTTAAACACCTTTTCATTTCCATTCACTTATTGCACATGTTTGACTCAACTCTGCTCTCTGTTTTTTGATATGGAAGTACATCAGGATTGTTAAGTCCGCGTGTCAGGCACTTAGCTAGTACTTCCAAAAGGACTTATCCGGGTTAGCGTGGGGTCCGTAACGGGGCCGAGGACCGAAGACGGTAGTTGGACGGACTACGGACGGGGGTGGAAGCGCCGGGAACTTAGGGTCGGTCGCGGATTGGTTCGATCCGGTCACTGAGGTGTTTGAGGTCGAAGGGACTTGGCTTCAACTTATGTGTTGCGCCCTCCTCGATCATCTGTCCCTAATTTCGGAAAGGAGACGGGAGTTTACCAGAAATGAATCGGAAACTAGGTGGTAGACTAAGTCGATATTCGTACTAGCGAACAGTCCAGTCGACTGGGAGACTATATACATGCGACTATCCTTGTACTATCTTTGCCGGTCATAAAACAAGGAGAAAAGGGAGTACAAGGGGTCAATATAAAAGAGAAAACAAGGGAGTGAGGTACGCAATGGTCCTGCGTGTCGGTTATCAAAGTATTGAGTCCTCGGTTGGATACAGACTCGGGGATGGTGTCTCGGTCGTGACGGGAATGGGAGCGGGAACACGGTTTCTCGGTCGGACTTGTCAGGAACGGGAACTACGGAAAACAATCCTTTGTCTTTTCGGTCGGAAAGGTCTCGGAACAGAGGCAGGTGGTTATGGGCGTTAGTGTGGGTTTGTTGGGAGCATGGGTCATAACAGTATCCCCCCACTAGGACTGAGCCCTTGAGGTCCTAAGTTCGACATGCCAGGTTTAATGAGGCGACAATTGAGACGGACATTACTGTGGGAGTTTTCTTTTCGGTTCTTGGGACGATCGTTCATTGATAAGCACCGGCGGTTCTGTGTCTATACGAGGGGTGCTTCGCAGGGTTGGGGGGTTTGTTCCCCAAAATAGAGAAAATGGAACTCGGAATGTCGGAAAATACTGGAGACTGCTCTCGTGTTCCTCTTTATGAGGAGGGGGGTGTGAGGATCGAGTTTCACTTCCTGCAGTCCCTTAGTGAGGACTTGGAGGATTTGCGGGGTCACGCTGTTCGGCTTCGTGACTCCTATGGTGCGTCGTTTGGATTGGTTTTCCTATTCCTTTTCTGACTCTTTGTAGTGAATTATCTCCGCAACAGGACGTCCTTTGAGGGCATCCCCTTTGGTCTTATGCAGCGGATTGTTCATCCCGATGGTTTGGTGGAGAGTGGTGGTAGTTCGGTTGTCCTTGCCCAGTTTTCTGCCTACTTGGAACGGTTGTCGCAGGCTCAGGGTGACCTTGACTATTTCCTGAGCCTCCTACTACAGTACCACCAATGTTTGTACAGTATTTCGAGGAACCTCGAGGATCCTTCAGAAAACGGGAGGCTGTTAGGGGTCCTTCGGGGTGCTCTAGCGTCCTTCATGGAACTGGATCCACTGGGGTTTCATCTCAGCACCATCCTTGCTGGAGACGAGGCTTGGTAGCTGTCCTCCGGGGGAGTGGCGGTAGGGCGGGTCAGTGTGGTCCGTCTTGTGGAGAGGGAACTGGGGGTGTGGTGTCATTTGAGGTCGTTACCTCGGGAGTTTGAGTTTAACAGAGTAGGGCTCTGTTTATCTAGGTTTTCCAAGGTATTGTCGTAGCGTTGGATGTGAATGTATTGTTCTTTGAAAACGGGAGCTCGGGGTGGTATTGAAGACCGGTGATCTTAAGTTCATGCTGGTTTGTTGGGTGTTCATTCCCCCCTTCCCTAGTGGTATCCCATCTCATGGTTGCGGTCGTGGTGGTTGGCAGTCGTAGCCTAGGTGGTCTTGGTCGTGGTTGTCATGGTGTTGTCACTAGGACAGAGTTGGGAAAAACTCGGGGGTGTCCTGCAAAAATGCGAGTTTTGGTAGTAACCGTATCAAGGTTTTTAGTGAATTTAACATGTTATCAACAAAGGTCTAGGCTAAGCAAGAAGATCTACAAGTGGTACCACTTGTCTAAGGGGCGGTATGGTTTTGAGGGTCACGATTTCCTGAGTGGAAATTTCTCGGGGGTCGAATTTGAGTGCTGCGGCTCGGTACCAAGAATCAGTTCGGATGTAGGCTAAACAAAATAGTACTCAATACCCTATTGATCGTTGGATCGCGGTGGGTGAGTGTGTGGTGTCCGGTAACTAGAATCTGACAGATTTTCAGAGGGTCACGGTCGAACTTATCAACGGGTGGTCACGGGTGTTTCGGGAACTGAAGAGAGTGGATGCGTTGTTTGTTTTGCTCCGTGGGCGCTGTCGACTTGTTCAACGTGAACGACTGGCGCTGGAGCCGGGGGCCTGTGCCTAATCTTTGGATTCCGAGGCGTCCGATGCTTTGGATTCCTCCTTGACTTCTTCTGCTACAGAGGCTGCGCATCCTTGGGTAGGGGATCTCGGGCATTCTTTGGCTGTGTGACCCGATCTACCGCAGAAAAGGCAGAGGTTTAGTTCAAATCGGCGTTGGCGTTCTTGTGGTGTAAGTTTTCCGTCTTTCCCTAATCTGGACAAAAGGTCCATGGTAGTCCTGCTGCCATTGGACAGGGTCGCGGGTTGGCCTACATTGGCCGTCTTATTGCCCGTGTTAGGGGCCGAGTACGTGTTCACGGAGGTTCTTCCTCTATCGTATGGGCGGTCGAAGTTCCGGTTTGAGGCGGATTCTCTGGTGACTTCCGAACGACGTTCCCAATAACGGGCGTCGATGGACTGGGACAGGAGGCGGAGTTGGAGTAGGGAACGCGGTTTTCCTACTCTAGAGATCTCGTCCTTGATCCTCCTGGGAAGTCCGTTGTAGAATCGTTGACGGAGTGCGGCGTCGCCCCAGTGGATGCGGGTGGCTAGTCGGTTGAATTCGACTACATAAATCGTGATGCGCTAGTTGTCGCGCATGCAGAGGTTTTCGAGGTCCGCCTCGGCCTCTCCCTCTGGGTCGTGGGGTCCAAAGTTGGTCTTGAGTTCAGAGACAAACTTGTCATAGTCATAGAGCCAGTCTGGCTCGTCGGGGGTGGTAAGGGCTGGTTCGAACCAGTCCAGGGTGGTACCGGTCAGGTACGATAATACATAGGTTACCTTGGCGCTGTTGGAGTCGAAAGCATCAGGGCGGTCATGGAAGTTCAACATACACTGCACTAAAAAGGCTTGCAGTTTCCTCGAATCAGATCTATCGAAAGGATCCGGGTCTCGAACCTTGGTGGCACGGGGGGCTGATCTTCTAGGGGAGGCTAGATTACTTGCTAACATAGCGATGGCCTGGGTGAGGTTGGGAACGTTGTTTGGCCCTATAGCGGGGGCTCCTCCTGGTGGTGGAGGGGGTGGTGCTGCGATGGGTGGTACGGGATAGGGCTGGGCAACGGGCGGTGGTGCAGTGGATGGTGGTATGACAGGGAGTGGTGCAACGAATGGTGGTGCGGCCTGTGGGGGGGCAACGCACAGTGGTGGTGCGAACGGTGGTGGTACAAAAGGGGGAGATGCGAGGTACGGGGGTACCGTGGATGATGATCCGGATGTGGTCGGTACTGCTGAGGATGATCCTGAACTGGAGGGAATCTCCGGGGGTGATG
>QLPG01007525.1:0-18866 GCA_003314385.1 Gomphus sp. MG54 | reverse complement strand
TGCGAGTGCGGGTACGGGTGCGGTGCTATGTACTGTCAACAAAATGAAAATAATAATAATAATAATAATAATTTACCTGTTGTTCTTGTTTGTCTGCTGGTGCATCGTAGTATCAACCGCCAGCTTTCGTGTGTGTCAGTCTTTTTTTGTTTTTGTTTTTTGGCAGAGTGGCTTTGGTGCAGCACTGCACTGTGCTGTGCGGTGGCAAGTGAGACAACCGAGGTCCAGGAGTTCGGCACCGCTGTGCCAGGTGGCAGATTTGAAACTCTGTGTTGACCCTACACTGCGAACTAAGTATGGGGCTGGCATGCCGGCATCTTTTGAAACTCAGCGTAAATCCAGCAAAGTAAGTGGTCTGTATACTAGCTTACAAATTAACACATCGGAGCCAACTTCCTGGTACTAAGTCCAAGGCTCAGGAGCTTATTCCGGGTTCCAGTTATCATGCTAAGATCATTCCTATCTCTCGCTCGGTGGTCCCTCAGACCTGGGTCTCCTGGCCTCAGAGTTGGGGGGAGTCCAAGAAGACCTGGATCAGGACTCGGAGAGGGTCGTCCTCTGACATCGGTGGTCTTTTGGACTCTAGTCTCTCATCCTTGGAGTTTAGGTGGAGTCTGAGATAGGACCTTAGACTTGTCATCAGGACTCAGAGAGGGTCATCCCCTGATATCACCCCCTCTCTATGGTGCAGCATCCTCAATGTACCCAGAAAAATTTATTATTATTTTTTGATCCCTCTGCAGAGCATCTGGCTAGAGCCTGAGTCATTGCTGAGAGGCCCACAGGTCCTCACACTCCTAGGATTCCGCTACCTCCTCTCTAGCATTTTACTACCCCCTCTCTAGGATGCAGCCATTCCATATGGGAGGAATAGCAGCATAGGTATATGGGAGATAGAGATAGGCAGATCAAAAGGTACAAGGGTCCAAAGAGGCAGGTGTATGGGAATCCAGAGAGCAGATCATGCAGGATTTGGAAGGCAGGACATGCAGAATCTAAGGAACAGAAATGATGCAGGTGAAAGCGTGGAAGTGTGGGTGTGGACAGAATGCAGATGCATGGGGTGACAGATCATGGATGAGTAGGAATGCAGGAGGTCGATGCACGGGGTGTCAGAAATGGACAGGCGGAAAACCAGGAGGCAGACATGCAAGGATGTGAACGGACATCATCCAGAGCAAGCGGCATCGGTCTGAGCAACGATGACGGATATGTGAGCATGAGTGCGGAAATTGAACTGTGCAGCAAGCATGGCTTCCTGGTACATTCTCAAAACTGGTGGTGACGGTAGGGGATGGTCATGGAAGTCGGACAGCACTCGGACATGTAGGGACATGAGTGGACGAGCAACAGAGGCATGTGCATGGAAATGTGGGGTGGATGCATGCAGTATTGGGAGCAGATGGCCAGGATATGGGTGTCGGACATGCAGGGATGTCGCGCCAACAAGACCATATGAGGGGCGACAACCATGATGGGTGCATGAGTGTAGATCGAGCATCACAGATTCCTGAGATGCTTCTGGAGCTGGCAGCGGCAGTAGGGAGCAGTCACGGGGGCATTGTGTCAGTGTTGTGGATGACACCTGCGTGATCAGGCATAGGCCATGCTCTGGACACCAGGAATGAGTGTGGGGGTGCCGCTTTGAGGTCCCCTGCATGAGAATGAAGCTGCAGGTTAGGGGCGATGGCAGCGAGCAATCACAAGTCATTGCTTTGGGGCCTTGGACGAATGCACAGGTGGGGACATCGATCGATGTCATCGTGGTGTTGCATCACACATATCCAGGTGGTTCACGACGAAGGCTTGGGGACATGTCACACAAGGGCAACACGACTGGACAGTCAGATGAGATGGGCAAGTGGGCAAGCTGGTAGGCTGTGCGCATGCTGGATTGTACATCGCTCAAGTGTAGATGACAAAACGCACTCTTTCTGAACATTCCCATGGTCAATGATGGCAATCGGGAAGAAGAGCCCTGTGGCATTCTGTGGCGCCTTGGAGCAGGCCAGGTCGGTCATAACAAAATGGTGCGCGGGTCCTAACACAGAGAGGTGGTGTAGCAGCGGTGACTGGCACATTGTGTTTGCGTCAACCGGGACTGGAGGGGCAACAGCATGTCCATCTGGCAGGTGGGTCATGTAGCCTGCATTGTGTGTGTGCAGCGGTAGGCAGGGGGGTATGGGTCAGAACATCACGGCTGCGAGACCAACCGTAGAGACATCACTTCAGGGCTGCTAGATGAGAAATGCTGCTGTAGGTGCCACTGCATTGCATTGTTGAACGAGGGTGATGAACTTTGCAGTCAGCCCAGCTGTTTTGGTCCATAGACTGCAGGTGGGAGTATAGGTATGTGACAAGCACAGCTTCCACGAGCGGCTGCAATATAGCAGATGAGGGGATGCACTTGAACATGACGGTGCATGAGGCAGGGGCTCAGACAGGACGATAGCGGCAGTATAGATCTCGAAGGGGGTACACACGGCAACAACTTCTTGAAGGGGCATCTCTGCAGCCAGCCCAGTTGCTAGGGACCACGGGTCACAGGCAGTCATGCGAGGGTGTGGATCATTGAGGACAGTGTGATGACCTGTGCGAGCATATTGGATGCTGTGATACCATACTGCTATGATGGGGTTGTGGAGTGTGGGGCAGTTCTCTGCCATGCCAAATGTTACGAGGGTGATGTGGACTCCGCACATTGGAAAATGCAGAGGGCAGATGACTGGACACATGCAAGAATGTGGTGGTCTTGCATCTACCACTGCAACAATGTGTGCGGCAAAATGGAGGGTGTGTGTCAGGTCTTTGCAAGCTACAACCCTAACAGGAGGTGCACCGCTTCTGGGGGGGCTGGTCCTGGTAAACATAGCACGTGTGCAAAATGGTGTCCCCTGCAGCAAAGGATGGCCATGCAGGTATGAGCCAGATGCTCGTCTTGTATGGGCGAAGGTGGGACGGGCGTTGGGGCGTGGGCATACGCAATACGCAGGGCTTGCGTGGCCTATCCGGGATTGGACTCTTGCCCCTGCAGGGTGTCCGGGCTTCATGCTTGAGAATGGGCAGCAAACTGGGGCAAGGTTTGTGTTAAGCATCCAGAGGGAGCTTTTTCCCATTCAACATGGGAGTATGTCAGTCTCCCTGGGCTAGCCTGGATGTTGCAGGAAAGGGTATATGCGCAGTTCCTCATCGGCTGCAACCCAGAATGGTACCAACAGCGAGGGTGAAGATGGTGCATGACTCCTGTTCATCCATGCAGCAGTGATTGGCCCGAAAGGGAGCTCAAGGTGTTGCATGGTGGGCGTGTGTGGTCTCTATGACCAACCCGATAGTTGGGGGTCATAGGGGTGTCGGCTGTCTATGTGAATCGCTCAGTGGTGATGTTGGGGAATGGGAAATTCTCTAACAGATAGGAAGGGCCATTGGATCAGGGATCAGCTTAAAGGAATCCAAACCTCTCTCACTCAGAAATAATCCAACAAATCAGTCTAAAGTGACTATCAAAAAAATTTTTTTTGGCAGGCCATTTAAGAGTGAATTACTCAAAGTAATTAACTCTTAAACCATCAAGCACTTCAAGCCTAAGGAAATCCACCAAAAACACTTATACTTTTCGCTTATTTCTATTTTGGACCCACAAGGACCCACAGCCTGGTGCCAAACACTTATACATGGAAAATGGTGCCAAACTGCTGGCTCAAGCTCTCAAGATTCAATTGTACAACAAATTCCTGGGCTTAGGTAATAACTATTACACATTAGGTCAGCCCAGAAGCTCGGCTTATTTACTATTAATATTTTGTGACTTGACCAGTCACGAGACCACCAGCCGTGGGAATGTGACTCATTAATGACTATGGGGTGACTCATTAATGACTATAGGGTGACTCATTAGTGACTACAGGGTGACTCGTAACTGCCACAGGTTTCTAAGACTTTCCATTCCTTTCCACACCCTTCCACTAATTACAGGAAAGCCTTGCCTTATCGGGGAGTTACATAATTAGCTTAGAATTAGTATAAATAGAGACTAGTTCTGTAGCGTAAAAAGCAAGCAATCTTATCTTCACCCATAATCTGCCGGATTATCTAGTGCTGCCAGCACTCTCTTAAGTAGGTCGCCGACCACTAAGACTATTGACAGAGGTTACTTGGAGAGTACATCTCAAGCCCTTCCACAGCTGAAGTGGAACATTTCTTGGACAAAATATAAAAGGTACTCAAAAACATTATCAAAGAACTAAACTAGATTTTATAGGACATCCGTGGAAATAACCCTAGGCAAGGGGAGAATAATAGTTCACGAACATAAACTATTATTCCTATACGTAATTGACAAGTCACCTGCCAAGGCCCCCTCTAAACAATTCTTTTTGGACATCAACCCAGACAGGCATTAGCTTGCTGTCATCTTGTTGGAGAACTTGATTTGACTTTCTTCACACCAAATTTTTGTCACAGCTCTCAGGTTACCAGCTTATAGTTCCAAAACAGGTGAGCAGCAGCGGAGGGAATCATCGTCAGACAGGCATGTTGGGTGTCTGCTCGTGGGAAATGGCTGCGCAAGTGGAGTTGCCTCATCTGCAATGGCCCAAGATCAGCGACATCTTGCTGTCACCAGGATGCCTTTTTCATGCGACGATGAGGAGCGACGACAAATGTGGTAGAGTCGGCAAAGCCCATACAATCGGCCCCAAGTGCGGCTTTGGAAGCAGGCTAGAGGGCATCACGGTGAGTGACATCGTTATATATCCCGGTATTACACGTGGTAGAAGCTGGCCCATCTGGGACAGTTGCCAGAGGCTGCAGTGATCCTCCCCCGTGGTGGCTACTCAGGGCTGTCTCAACAGTGGGATCTGGTAATCAAGCCCTGTAGCAACATCGACCATTAACAGATGGGGTGCACTATGGCATGTTGCATGGATCCATTGGCAGCAAGACCTCGAGACCACCTCTTTGGTGTGTCTTGGCAAGGCATGGCTTGATGCTGTGCGGTGATACCGCTCAATGGGTGCAGCTTTGGTGACCTAGCCTGGTTTCCTGGGATGTGTTCTCAGGTCACTGCAAGGGGGAGTTGTGCATCTGGTCCACTTTTTCAAAGGGACAGGGGCTGGGGTTTGCAGACATGGCGCATGTGAGGGGTAGTCGAGGTGGTCGAACGAGAGTGTGCTGGGGAGCCCTAATGGTGCTCATCAAGTCATGCTCGAGGGATGTCCTTGCTTCATGTGTGAGAGGAGACTACTTGTGGGTATGCTGAGGTCTTGTATGTCAAATGCGCTGCATATATCCCTTATTATCCTCTCCATCGATTTTGTGTTATGAGCCACAAGCAACCCATCATCCACGTACCACCCAACCACCTCAAACAAATCGTTCTCCCCAAATCTGTAGTAGATCGTGCTGTCTGCATGTCCCAGCTCAAATCCTATCTTCATCATCTGCTCTCTGAGGGTTTGGTGCCACACCCTGCCTGATTGCTTGAGTCCATAGATGCCTTTGTTGAGTTTGCACATGAGATTTTCTTCCCCTCTTCTAATGAATCCTTCCGGCTGCCTCATGTAAACCTCCTCCTCAAGTATACCGTTGAAATAGGCCCCCTTTATGTCAATCTGCCTTAGTTAGAGGTCATATTTGCTGGCTAATGCGAGGATGAATCAAATGGAAGTGAGTCGAATTGTTGGTGAGTACGTTTCATTGAAGTCGGTTCCTGGGACTTGTGAGAAGCCTTGAGCGACTAGCCGGGCTTTGTATTGGTTTACTTGTCCCATATTGTGCTTGATTCTGAAGTTCCACCTGCTTCTCACTAGATTCTTTCTGGCAGGTAGAGGTACGAGCATCCAGGTGTGATATTATAGCCCATGCTGCCAATAAACCCACATTAATCCCCATAACCACCCACACTGTTTCGGAGACCTTTCTGATTGCTCAAAGCCTGAATAACCACTTTCTGGATTCCATTGTATCAACCCGAGGTTCTGCGTTCCCAAACATCTAATGATTCCAAAGCCAAGGTTCTGCTCCTTTGATAAACGACGTGCAGGACCATTGCATACCTCACTCCTTTGTTCTTTGTTCTGTATTGCCCCTTGTACTCTCTTTCCCCCTTGTCTTTACTCGGCAAAAGAGAGTACAAAGACTAGATACATGTATATAAGACTCCAGTAGACTGGACTATTTGCCAGTATGAATATCAACTTAATTGTACATTGTAGTTTGCGATTAAGTTCTGGTAAACTTTACGACTTTCCGAAATTAGGGACAGATGATTGAGGATGGCGCAACACATAAGTTGAAGCCAAGTCCCTGCGACCTTAAACCACTCAAACCACCTAATACTGTGAATAGTCCAGACCCCCCAAGCGCTTCCCAACTTTCCGCCCCATTTCGATTCCAACCGTGGACCCACGACCTCTAGTTCCCCCATCCCCAAGTACAAACCCCCTCGGAAATCATTTGAAACCTCTGGAAACTCTTTCAGAAGCCCCTAGCTAAGCACCGACACATGGATTTAACATGCAATATACAATCAGCAAGTCATATTCTTGCTCACATGCTGTCTTCCATTTTTCCACATCATTTGATTTCATTGCTTCATGGAAATTCGCTGGTTCATCTTCCTCTAGCATTGCAAACACGCATTCCGTGGTCTCGAGGTCCACCATACCATGTGCCATCGCTGCAATTTCAGTTATTAGCGCTGCATAGTATTGCATCCCTCTGCCGTACTCGAGATTAGCTGGGTCTATCCATGGTCCTCGTTCAAAATCCTTGCATCCAGTGGGTGTTTTCTCTCTGTTTGTCTCTTCGTCTGCCTCTTCTTCGGTGCTAACTCCTTTTTCCCTGTTCTCAACTTTGATCGCACCACCTCCTCTATTCTCTATCTTCTCAATTGCACCATTTCTGCCATTCTCTACTTTCTCAATTATCCCCTCCATCTGCTCGTACTTCCCAGTATTATCCTTCTTCATTTCTCACTTGTGGGGCTTTTGATCAATGGTGTTATAGTGACAGGTGGTTGTGACATGGTCTAGAGGTTTGGGAGATCATCTTCGTCAGGTGCATGTATCGTGGTCCTTTCAATGTGGTTGCATTCATCGAATATTACATCTCATGCTTTGAGTAGGGTCTTGGTACTTGGGATCCACACCTTGTAGGCCTTGGAGTTGTCGAAGCATCCCACAAAAATGCCCTCCATGGATTTGAAGTCACCTTTCCTCCTCGTTGCCTTTGGGGTTAAGACCCAGCACTTGGAGACGTACCTAACAACCAGTCTATTTTCGGTTTGACTTCCCAAAATGCTTTGTATGGCATAGTTCCGATTCTCGAATGGAAGGCGCGGTTATGAATGAAGTTGACCATGTGAATTGCTGAGACCCAGAAGTGGTTGGAAAGGTTTGCGTCGTGTCGTAGTATCAGAGCACCATCCTGCAACATTTGGTTGTATCGTTCCGCTACTCCGTTCAGTTCTGGCATGTACGGTGGTGTCATCTCATGGATGATTCTGAGTTTGGTGCAAACACGTTGGAATTCTGCCCCCATGTATTCCCCTCCATTGTCTGTTCTCACCCTCCTTACTACAGCCTCCTTTTGCCTCATCAACCATGCTAAGGCCCTCTTGAACGCTCCTGTAATGGTCGCACACTCCTTGTTTCTGGTGAATTCAACAATCGCGTATCTAGTCTTCAGATCAATCCATGTGATGAAGTAGTTGTAACCTCCGTAGGATGTTCTGACAGGGCCACAGATGTCCAATATGATGATGTCTCCAATCCTAGATGGTAGGTCTTTGATCTGCTTAAATGGTGACCTGCTTTTTTCCCGAACAGGCAGTTTGTGCATATTTGCATTCCTAGCACTTGGTCTTTCCTTATGCTTCTAGGCAGGCCTTCTGCCATTCCTGTCTTGCTCATGCGCTCTAGGGTGGAATATCCAATGTGCACAAGCCTGTGGTGCCATAACAGAGCATCATTTGGTTCTTTTTGCACGTTCGAGATGAAGGCGCTTTTAGTGGAGGCTCAGATGGGGACTGATGCCATGTAAGTGTATAGATTCTTTATCCTGTCTCTGTATGTGATTATGATGTTGTCTAAGAGCAGCCCCAAATGATCCTTTCCGAAGACCATGTTTACATTTGCATTCGTCATGCGCCCAACTGACAGTAGGTTCGTCCTGAGCGTGCAAAGTTATTAGCAGATCAGGCAGCTTCATCAATGGGTCGTTCCAGATCAAAATGTGGACCATCCCTTTCATATTGGTGGTGAATGCTTCTCCAGATGTTGTTTTGATTGACATTGGCGGCATGTCGTGGACACTCTCAAATAGCATAATATCTCCAGATAGATGGCTGGATGCGGCCAAGTCAACCAGCCAGATGTGCATGTTGTCTCTGGTGTTGCTGAGGAATGGTGGTTTGTTCGATATTCTGATGGTTGGTGCATGTATAATGTTGTCTTCATTGTTCACCATCATAATGATTGCTTGATTTTATTGAATTGCCAACTTTTCTTTGGGCTTCATCTCATTCCCTCCTCTTGCTTTGCTTCTTTCTTCCTCATTGCTCCTCCTCTGTATGATTCCTATAGGTCACCAGAACTTTCTAATGCTTGGGGTTGTGTTGCTCCTCTGTCCATTCCATAATGTCTGTCCTGCCAAACCTCCTCTTGGCGCATAGCAGCGATCCCAAGAGTGTCCATCCTTTCCGCAATTATTGCAGTGATATGATGTGCATGGGTTGAATGTGGTGAGTGTTTGTCTTCTGTTCACATTGTTGGGGTTGCTAATTGGTACTTGTGCTCTCAGTTGTGCGATAAATGTGGTTGCTGCCTGGTTCGAAATCTCCACTGCGCTCAGGTCTGCCTCATGAGCCTCTAGCCTCTCTTCTATATCATTGGGCGTCGTCGCTATCATTCGGATAATTTGGGCAATGGTCCTCCAGGATTCTGGTAAGTTCCTGAGTATCATTGCAGCATGAGTTGAGTCTGATATCGTTTCTCCCATCCTATCCAACTGGTTTCTGAACTCCTTCATAGCGGTGATGTAGGACGCTACACTTTGGCCTTCAACCATATGGTAGTTCTCATACCAGGTGCATACAATGCTAATTTTGCTTGGGTCCTTGGACTCAAACTTCTTGACCAGTGTCTGCCATGCATCGGCTGCCTCATCCGTTCCATCAATGGCTGCTTGGTATTCAGGGGAGATGCATACAAGGATTTGACTGTAAGCACTGTTGTTTCTGTCCCACCATTCCCCTTGTAGCTTGGGGAGTGAGGTTGTTATGGATGCAACAGCAGGTAGGGTATCAATACCAATGATTACATTGTATAGTCCTCTGTCGTGGGTGGTAGCAATCATTTCTCTCTTCCATGAGGTCCAATTGTCCTTGGTATGCTTCGGTTTGATATCATGGAACTTGTGGATGTCATGCTTCAGTGGGGTAGCTGCTGCCATAGTATATGATAATGTGCCTTGTAGTGTAGGGTAAAGAATGAGACTCTTAATCTGTTAAGACTAAGAGCCAAGTGAGATATAAGACCACTGTAATGATAATTGCAGGGAAATAAGATAGTAAAACTTTGCTTGACTTGAAACTGGAATTGTTAAATAATACTTGTAGAACTTGTTTTTTTGTTATTTCACTGTGCTACTAGATTTTTTATATACAATAATTGGAAAATCATATGAAAGAAATGTGATGACATGTGAATCGGTACATGAGGGTATGACCTACTATGTGATGCTATGTCTTGGATTGATGTGATTATGGGGTGGAGTTGTATGTTATAAGAAAGTAAATAGAAAGGGAGAAATGTACTGCACGTGTGTTATGGCCTGTAAGGGCAACCTAAGCAGGCGTTCTACCCTAGGGCGGCGCACTGGCGAAGGGGGATCCAAAGGTTTAGTATGGTACCTAATATATGGGGACTAGCCTACCTGGAAGGGGGATCCAAAGAGAAAACTCTAGGGAACCCTTCACCCACTGACTACTGTATATAAGCACCATCGCCATGGCGCTCCGCACTCTACCAGGCATCACCCTCCGTACCAACCGGGAAGTTCCGCCAGGGCCTCGACACTGAGAATGAATGACAAAAGGGGAGCCAAGGGTTATAGTCGACGCTTCTGGAGGGTACTCGCCAACAGGGGTGATGGTTCGGTGCATGGTGCGTTTGGTACTGCCATGAGTAGGTCGAACGGATCTTGGTCGGTGGGTGTGGAATGTGGGTGGGTCAACATTGGTCAGGATTCATGATTGGGGGTTCCCCTGACATCACCCCCCTTCTAGAATGTGGCATCCCCGACGCATTGATCCTCATGGGCAGAACTGGCGTGTGGGATCTGAAGGCGGATGCGTCCAAGGTGTGGATTCGGCGTGGGGCACCCGGGTGCAGGCGGTAAAAGTCGGTGATAAGGTTGGGGGCCCGGACGTTGTCTTCGTTCTCCCATGAATTCTCTTCATAGCCATAGCCCTTCCATTTGATAAGGAATTGTAGTTGATTTGCTCTCATCCAGCTGTCGAGTACTTGTTCGACCTCGAAGTGTTCCTCTTCGTCGACGAGAATTGGCTGCGGTGGAAGGGGCTGTTGCCTACCCAGGATAGGGTCTGCTAGGGCTGGGGTGAGTTTGACAACGGGGAAGACCGGGTGAAGATGGCTCAAGGCCTTCGGGAGACGAAGTCGGTATGCATGAGACCCCACCTGTTCTTCCATGAGATACGGGCTGAGTCGCCTGTGCGCTAGTTTCTTGGATGGCCGATTACTGCAAATATCGCTAGCGTCGAGGTACATCTTGTCGCCCGGGACGAATGTCGGTGTCGGCTGGCACCTACGGTTGTAATAAGTCGCCATATCGTCCTTTGCCTTTACTAGGGCCGCCTTTGCTTCAGAAAGAGCTCCTTCCATCTGCTCCTTGAACTTGTTTACAGACTTGAGGCGTGATGGGGGTTGGTGCGGTTCAAATCCCATCCGCGGGTGTCTGCCTGTGTCCAGCAAGGGGGACTCACGGGTCGAGGCGTGAATGTGGTTATTGTACTGGAACTCGGCTAGGGGTAGGAGGTCATCCCAGTCGTCCTGCCTCTCGTTGATGAAGAGGCGGAGGTACTGTTCCAGTTCTTGGTTCACTCATTTGGTCTGACCATCCGTCTGCAGGTGGTAAGCCGTAGAGGCTGCTAAGCGAATGCCTAGTAAGCGGTAGAGCTCCCGTGTGAACTCGTGGACAAACTGTACCCCTCGGTTGGACACCACCACCTTCGGCAACCCGTGTAGCTTCCAAACGTGGTGTAGGAAGAGTCGTGCTGCTCCGGCCGCCATTACTGTCATGTGGGTCGGTATGAAGTGCACCCATTTCGATACCGAGTCTACCACATTCATCACGGCATCGTATCCGTGTGCGTCGGGGAGCTCCACTACAAAGTCTACACTTATGGTATCCCACCGTGCCTTGGGGATCGGGAGCGGGTGGAGTTCCCCGACTGGTCGTTGTCTCTGGACCTTCGTCCATAGGCACAGGTCGCATGCCTTGGTGTACTCGCCGATGTATCGAGACATGTGAGGCCACCAGTAGTTTTGGGAGACGAGTTCGAGGGTCTTCCAGTGACCAGGATGTCCGGCCACCTTGGAGTCATGGTGATGGGCTATGATCCGTCGCCGGAGGCCTCCCACGTCTGGAACGTATGCCTTGCCTCGGAAGGTCAACAACCTGTCGGCCTCCGCCCATTCGGCCGAAACCAACGACCTTCCTCCTGCTTCTCACAGTTTCCTCACTGCCTCCGCCACTTCGTCCTCTAGCATCCCTCCGGTTAGTGCCCTCTTCAGTTCTCGGGCGATCCCCCGCTCTTCCCCTTCTAGCATCACTCCTTCTAGGGCCCGTATCGCAAACAGTTCTGGTCAGAGCAAGACTAGGTCTCTATTGTTGCCCGTGCCCGATCCATGGTCGGACCGACGTGAAAGCGCGTCGGACTTCCCCATCGCTACTCCCGGTCTGTGCCACAGGTCGAAGTTGAAATGTGAGAGGTAGAGGGACCAGCGGGCTTGTCGCTGGTTCAGCTTCTTTGAGGATCGGAAGTACTCTAGGTTCTTGTGGTCAGTCCAGATCTCGATGCGGTGTTCGGCCCCCTCTAAGAAGTGCCTCCACTCCTCCAAGGCCCGGATGATAGCGAGCATCTCCTTATCGTGGATCTCATAGTTCCTCTCTACTGGGGAGAGGCTTTTTGAGTAAAAGTCGATCGGGTGCCACTTGCCATCCTCGCGCGACTGCTGCAAAAGGACTGCCCCCGTGGCTACGTCAGAACTGTCCGCTTCCACTCGGTAAGGGCAGGTATCATCGGTGAACCCGAGGATGGGCGCCGTCGTGAACTTCGTCTTGAGCCCTTTGAAGGCTGTCCGTTCCTCGTCCCCCCACTTCCACTTCGCGTCCTTCTTCATAAGTTCGAATAACGGCCTGGCATGGTGCAAGAATCTCTCGATGAACCTCTGATAGAAATTGGCGAAGCCCAGGAAGGCCTGCACCTCCTTTTGGTTTGACGGAGTCGGCCAACCTGTGACCCCTTCCACCTTGACAGGATCCATTTCCACCTTGCCCTGAGATATAATGAGGCCCAAGTACTCAATCCTGGTCCGTTCAAACTCGCACTTCTCCGGCCAAAGGTAGAGTTTGTGGGCCCTTAGTCGTTCAAGGACCTCCCGAACGACTTGTCGATGCTCTTTGAGAGTCTCGGTGAAGATGAGGATGTCATGCAGGTACACACACACGTGTCCCTCCATTACGAGGTCTTGGAAGATGTTGTTCATCATGGTCTGGAATGTCACGGGGCTATTAGTGAGGCTGAAGAACATGACAAGGGGTTTGAACAGTCCCCAGTTCATGCAGAATGCCACCTTCCACTCGTCTCCTTCCTTAATCTGCACATTATTGAACCCCCATCGCACATCCAACTTGGTGAAGTACTTGGCTCCTCGAAGTTGTGCGATGAGCTCCAAGATGATGGGAAGGGGGTACCGGTTCTTCACCATCATCGCGTTGAGTACCCGATAGTCCTGGACCAGTCGGAGGGAGCCATCCTTCTTCTTGATAAAGAACACGGGGCTTCCCATGGGGGATTTCGAGGGGCGGATGTGTCCCATACGCAGGTTCTCCTGTAAGAACTCATCCAGCTCTTGCTGTTCACTCGGAGAGAGAGGGTACACTTTACAAGCCGAGAGTTTCGCTCCGGGCTCCAGTTCGATCGCGTGGTCCCACGTCCTCTGCTCGGGGAGAGAATCGAAGGACTCCTTCTCGAAGAGGTCATTAAAGTCTTGGAGATAGGGCTGGATTGTCCCTTTCTCTTTGGGGGGGGTGCTCCGGAGCGCCCGTTTGGCCAATTGCTGTGCAGTTGTGGCGGCCATGATGGTAGCGATCGGAACGTCCGGGAGGGCCACGGTCGCGAAAAGGCGATCACCCGGTTCGAGGAAGGGCACACTGTTGTTGATACTTTTGCAGTCTTCCGACTCGTTGGTCATCATGCCTGGCAAGGGCCCGGTTCGAAGAGTCCGAACTGCCATTTCCTCTCGACGTTCTTTCTCCAGCTTAACCCGGCAGGTGTGGCATTGGGCAGAACATCGGCTTAGCGTGACTTCTTGCATACGCCAGTTGATTTCAGGGTTATGATTGCGGAGCCAGGGATAGCCAAGGATCATGTTGTGCTTCCCCAGATTGGTCACAGCAAACATGGCCCATTCCAAGTGGTCTTGATAGCATAGGATCACATTGACAACATGTCAGATTGCTCCTCCCTCGTTTGGGGTACCGTCAACGTTGTACACTGGTGCGGGTCGAGTTAATGGGCACAAGTTCAATCTTTCGGCAACCGCAAACTTCCGGTCTATGAACAGTCCCATAGCTCCGCTGTCTAGTAGGGCGGTTACTCCCTTAACCTCGGTGGTGTCGGTAGTCTGTATCTCTACCTTGAGGTTCAGCGAGTTTGGCGAGGGGGTGGAAGCCACTAAATAATGTTTCGGGAGACTGCGTTCCCAACGTTTCAACCTAGGAAGGGGGAATGGTAGTTTTGATGGAGTCGGTTTGGGAGTGTCTGTATCGCTTACTGCTGAGGCATCATCGTCTGAATCCCGAGTTGTATTCCCCATATCAGAGTCTATAGACAGAGCAGTAAAGTGATTAAACAAGGGCAGTGAGGGCACATCCTTCACTCGCTGCCTTAGGCAAAATCCCCTGAATCCACATCTTCAACCTCCTCGGCTTCGTCGGTATCTCGAAGGTCCGCGGAGACCATCTAGTACTCTAGCATCTCTTCACGCTCTTCTGCCGTCATGAAACGCACATCATATGCCTGAGGGCATTCTTGGGCAAAGTGGCCGGCCTTGCCACATCGTCGGCATGTGAGTGGCAGAGGGTACCACCACCTGGTTGCGTCAACATCCATCGGGGCAGGCCCAGGGGGTGGCATCGGGGGAACAAAGGCCGACGATGTTCTAGAGGGAGCAGGCATTGCTTGCTTAGTTGGGGGTTTGACGGACTTTTGGCTAGGCTGTGGCACAGAGGCATGTAGTGATGGGAATCGAGGCCCCTGAAAGGCTTCGTTTGCTGCGCATGTGAGAGCTACCGCTTGCGCTGCAGTGTACCATGCCGAGATGTCATCATCCTTTGGTCTCCCATCTAGCATCAGCGCGATGTGACTTTGGATAGTAGGGTCAAGGCCTCGTTGGAACTTCATGACGATGGACCGCCCATCCGTGTATTTGGCCTTTCCAACCAGGTCTTCGAATTGGTCGATATACTTGTCGACCAAACACTTGCCTTGGTGGTACTGGCACGACTCTAATTGGTTCACTGCCTCAGTGGCCTCGTGCAGGGGGTAGAAGTGTTCCTGAAAGGCTTCCGCGAAGGCCTTCCAGTTGGCATAGAGCGGCCTGCCTGTTTTTGCTTCATGTGCGAACACTCGGCTGGAGAAGGTCGCTGCTCTCCCCGTCTTCATAAAGGACAGTGCCCAGAGGATCTGAGACTGCTCGTTGGGGAAATCGGCAGCACAGATGCCGAGGTACAAGGTACAAGACTGCATGAACGCACGTCCATGTGAACGGTCACCATTGAACTCGGAGGGCTTGGTGGGTTCTACCATTCGTTTCACGGGCTGCCAAACGCGGGTCTGGAGGCCTGCCACTAGATTCGTTGTGGTCGCCTGCAGCGTGTTCAGCCTCATCTCTAGGTTCTGCTTCTCTCTTCTTTCTCTTAGTAACTCCTGTTCTATGCCGGCCAGTCGGTCCAATAACTCCTGGGCCGACAGCAAGTCCATGGGGAATAAGGTTTTTTGTAAGTGAACGAGGAGGGGCTGCCACTGTCGTTACTTCCAAAGAAATTCAATTTGGAGTCGTACGAAGAGGCAGCCAGTGCTCGAAGGAGAGAGTTTTCTACTGTAAGGGCAACCTAAGCAGGTGTTCTACCCTAGGGCAGCGCACTGGCGAAGGGGGATCCAAAGGTTTAGTATGGTACCTAATACATGGGGACTAGCCTACCTGGCAAAGGGGGATCCAAAGAGAAAACTCTAGGGAACCCTTTGCCTACTGACTACTCTATATAAGCACCGTCGCCACAGCGCTTCGCGCTCTACTGGGCATCACCCTCCGTACCGACCGGGAAGTTCCGCCAGGGCCTCGACACTGAGAACGAACGACAAAAGGGGAGCCAAGGGTTATAGTCAACGCTTCTGGAGGGTACTCGCCAACAGGGGTGATGGTTCAGTGCGTGGTGCGTTTGGTACTACCGTGAGTGGGTCGAACGGATATCGGTCGGTAGGTGTGGAATGCGGGTGGGTTGACGTTGGTCAGGATTCATGATCGGGGGTTCCCCTGACATGGCCCATGACACCAATAAACCCACATTAAACCCCACAACCACCCGCACCAATTCCAGGACCTTTCTGACTGCCCCAAGACCTGAATAACCGCTTTCCAAATCCCAATGCATCATTCCGAGGTTCCGTGTTTCCAAACCTATAAAGATTCCGAAGCCAAGGTTCCGCTCCTTTGATAAATGACACGCAGGATCATCGTGTACCTCACTCCCTTTTTTTTTGTTCTATATTGCCCCTTGTACTCTTGTCTCACCTTGTCTTTACTCGGCAAAAGATAGTACAAGACTAGATACATGTATATAAGTCACCAGCTGACTGGACTATTTGCCAGTATGAATATCAACTTAATTCTGCATCGTAGTTTCCGATTAAGTTCTGGTAAACTTTCCAACTTTCCGAAATTAGGGACAGACAATTGAGGAGGGCACAACACATAAGTTGAAGCCAAGTCCCTGCGACCTCGAACCACTTGTATCTCTCTATACCGTGAACAGTCCCCATTTCCTCAGCACTTCCCATCTCCCCATCCCCTTTCCGATTCCAATCCCGAATCCATGACCCTTAGCCCCTCAGTTCCTGAGGTGCAAACCTCCTTTGGAAATCATTTGGAACCCTCCAGAAACCCTTCCAGAAGCCTCTAGCTAAGTGCCAACACGCGTATTTAACAACATGTGGATGTTTCAATTCAGGAATGATGGTGGGGGTTTGACTCGGTTCTTGGTTGTCTCGGCATGTGTCATAAAGTGGAGTGTGGGGAATTAATAGTAAGCTTGTGATATAGCTGGTAACCTCATGACAGACATGTCTTGTGTGTTTGACTTGGCTTGGAATTGACTCATGTTGCTCTTGTAACTTGTGTATTTGTGACTCATTCACTCGTGTGATTGTGGACTCGTTGACTCGTATGGTTGTGGACTCGTTGCCTTGTGTGGTTGTGGACTCATTGACTCGTGTATTTGTAGCCTCGTTGACTCGTGTATTTGAGTGCTTTGTGTTTGTGTGTATGAGAGAATGGAAATGTGAGGAATTAAATGATGTTATATATGGATTTAGTAATGATGTGGTATTTGCCAGTTCCTAACACACCATCTACCAATCATCAATTACAAGGAATTAGAATCACTACAGAATGTCCTCACCTTTGCAAACTCAAAGCAGCCAAGTCCATATTCCACGAGGACCACAGAAGATCTCAAAGTACCAGGTGGCTTCCAAATTAACTGGAAGAATGTTAGCAGAGGAATTGGCTGATGCTGATCCTTAATACAAGGTATGGACCATAATCAATCCAATAGTGGCTGAACTGGTGCCGTAGGAAAACAAACCAAGTGTAATCCCCCTAATTATAACAGGGGAGACCACAGAAAGGGAGGCACATGATGGGACACTAAGTCTTGTTGTGATCCTTCAAAGAACTAGGGAGGCACAGAATGAGGCAATAAACCCCATTGCGACCCTAGAAGCTGTAAGCAGGAAGGTGAACAACCCATTGATGCAACCCTGCTTAAAAAACTATTGAAAGGCACAACCTGTGTGCTGAGATCTATGATTCTAGAGATAGAAAAACTGGTTAGTTTGAAGACAAACAGGATACTGGTGAGAACTTAATAGACCCCCAACCCTCCAACAAAGAAAACCCAATAAGAATGAAAGTAAGAACCACCCGCTTCGATTGGAGCAAGTACTTAGATGAAGACGACCCATATGGGGAGATACCCCCTCAATGGCATCATGCTGCCAAAAGCAAAGATAATCCCAGCATTGAGTTGAATGCTGTAATCATGGAAATAGTTAAGGAAGCTAAGAAAGAAGAAGTTAGCACAAAGGGTAAGAGGGTAATGGAGGGTGAACACACCTTGCCAGCTAATGTAGCCCCTGCTAAGAAGGGGAAGATTGTGTGAGAGTCCATACAAATAGCATAATAAAAAAGCCCCTCAAGAAGTCCAAGAGGTACTCCTGAAACCCCTTGCACATACCTAGTGTGGGATACTTTAGTAAGAGTGGTAGCAAGGGACCTCCCTCAAGTCCATCCAGCTCCTCTGAAAGCGAGCGTTCAAGTGGGTCTAGCAGCAATGATGACTCATTGGTAACTGAATGTTATGGCTTGGTAAGGCTGAGGATTTTGTCAAGTCCTGAAGACCATTTCAGGGTGGCTAGGCTTCAACGTGCTTGTGCATTGCACCCTGCTGTTCTGTGCGTGCCACTGATTTGGACAGGAGCGATGCTGGCGAAGGTGCCGAGGGCGTCAGCTTGAGTGAAGGACTTGGACAGGGGAAAGGCAGATGAGAGGGTCCGAGATAAGTTGATATTCTGAGTGAGGAACTTGATGAGATTATGAGCAATTTACAGTAGGTTTGAAGAATTTGTAGGCAGTCTATTTTATTTATCTCCTCAGTGTAGTCAATAACTGAGTGTATATTCGAATAATATACCTATTTTATTTATCTTACAAAAGAAATGAAAGAGAAATCAGCCCTGAGGCTTTGTACATAATACTATACAACTCACCTCCTCAGTGTAGTCAATAACTGAGGAGGGAGGCTTGCACGGGTCGTGTTTCACCCGCATATACCCTGCAACCGGCCCTTGACCCTATCGAAGGTTTGAGCCAGGCTGCCGGTTCCAAATCCAGGGAGCCGGCCACGCTAGTTGCGTCGTGCGTGGACAAGCGCCCACAAGTAGCGTACATAGTAGAACATGAATAACTCCCTCAATAATGAGGGTAAAAATACAAATAAAAGTGAGAAAAATTAAGAGTTCAAAGCGCACAGAGTGATACCAAAATCGATATAATATTACAATATATTGAGATTGGTCTCTCAGGGGTGAGATGCAAGTTTGCACCCAACACGCCCCCTCAAGCTCAATATATGCCGAGCCTTTCGGTGAGAATCTTCACTCTGGGTCCTGGTAAACCCTTAGTGAGGATGTCTGCGAGCATTTGATCGGTTGGGAGGTATTCGAATGTAATCTTCTTCCCCTCAATCGTATCTCTGATGAAATAGAGTCTTATATCAAAGTG